>JAECUM010000807.1:0-296873 GCA_016617855.1 Megalonaias nervosa | reverse complement strand
TACTGGAATCTATATCAACAATCATTGCATCCGTAGTCATCGCTTTTTTCCATAGCTGGAAACTTACGCTTGTGACTCTGTCCTTTATGCCCATCATGATCGCTGTGGGAACAATTCAAGGACGGCTTATTACGAGACTTTCAAAATCAGATAAAAGATTAGTAGAGGAAGCAGGTCAGGTATGTTACATTGTCGGGGGAAAAGGGAATTTTTAACGTAGCTTTAACAATTTTAGTCATATCGCTACGATGTCTACAGTGAGGCAGTTTATAGTGATGTATAGCACTGGAACATCATGCCACAGACATGTCCCACCCAGTGACATTATCCCGAGACCAGGCCGACCATTTCTCACATGAACCTCATAATGCTGAGCGCCAAGCGAGGGAGCTGCTAGTACCATTTTTTGTGTCTTTGGTATGACTCGGCCAGGGTTCGAAAACGCAACTTCCCTTATACGAGGCGGCCCCTCCTACCACGTAGGCCACAGAAGCGGTCTACAGTCTCTGTAATTTATGTTGTATTTCGTAGAGTAATGAAAGCTCGCTTTGCACCTTTACATACCCAGGTTCAATACTATTGAATTATGTTATAAAGGAGGGCGCCTAAGAGATTATCAAATCGAATATGTAGGAGACCCAAGAGGGAATGGAAGACCTATCAAACCAAACGAAGATGCAAAATATGGAAAATTAAAACTGAAGTAACGCTTTCTTTGCGACGCTTAGAGACTCTGTAAAATCATTACTACTTCGGTGCGAGGTGTTTATAGTTTTCTACCCATTTTTGGAGTAAAATATCTCAAGTGTAGGGCCTGATATGTTCCATTTTCCTCCAAATGACATATCGCCAGAATCGAAATAACCATGAATACAGATTGGCCAGATTTAGCGTGGCATTTTCTGCACAGGCAAAGATTTCCTTTTCAAAATGATTCCACTTCATATTAGAGATATATTTTCTTTTGATTGTGATATTTCACGCAGTTTGGCTGATAAAACGAAGGATATTAAACTTGAATTTATACAAAAAACATAGGGCAAACTAAAGAGGTGTCTGACTATTAGTGTAGCCACAAGTCTAAGTCACACAAACTTAAGACGTGACAATTACGAAGCGGATCATACGTTTTCCGGGACAAAATTAACTTGCATCAAGTTCGAATTTGAATAAACAATTGACTGTCATCTGCGGCAGATAGGTAGAGATTAGGAATTTGTAATTTTTTAAAGCAAGAGACCTCCAGCATAAAGGTGTACGAGCACTTTATCTTATGATCATAATATAATTGATCTCAGCTCTCAGTTAACTTTCGAATAGAATACATTACAATGGAACTCTGATCAATCATAACATAGCTAGATATGAATATTTGCCTAATCGCATCCGTACTAAGTGCGATCGATTTGGAAAAGATCAAACAAGATCCCAGATGGACGCTTGTACAGCTTATGCTACATACGAACCTAAACATTATAGTCTGCAGAATTTCAATGTTTTACTACGTCCAATATTTATTAAATCTTCACATTCTACGTCCAATATTTATTAAATCTTCACATTCTACGTCCGATATTCATGAAATCTTCACATTTTACGCCCAATATTCATGAAATCTTCACCAACTATTTTTGAGGTATATCAATCACGACTATTTTTACTGAAAGAAAAAAGTTGATTTTTTTGTTTGGACCTTCTGTTAAACTTAATATAAGCATACATACTAATTGGTGGGTAGAGATTTGTCCATTTGTGTCTTAGAGATCAATTTCTTTATAGTTTCAAGAGGACCAAATTGTCCTAGGTGACAAATACAGACATAATTGTGACTTAATATTATAGGAATGCATACAACTTTTGCTATCTGACGATCCTCGTTTTGAATCAAAGAAGATCAAATGCTTTTAGTTTTACTATTATTGGGTTAAAGGTACTGCATATTACCTTTTTAAAGAAGCCATCAATCCACATGACATCAAACGCCCATAATTTCAATATTGCCTAAGTAAACAAAAACCAACATTTGTTTTACTGAAAATTGATTTCGTTGTACAAGATTAATTGTGATATCTCTAATCTGAAATACTTAATCTCTTCCAGATTTTCTTTCAGTCTATTGACAACATGAGGACAGTCGTATCATTAACAATAGAGGAAATCTTCCTGTTGAAATATAGCAAAATCATTAATTTGATGCAAAGGTTTGTTTTAATTATTACATTTTGAAATATACTACGACTTTTATTTTTCACAATACAAAAGAAAGATTGGGGAATTAATTATTTTGATTGACTCCATGACCAGTCTACGAGTTACACAGCAGCGTCTATGTTAATTAATCAGTTTAGATGATCCTCGTGTGGACAAATATAGAAAAAAGATATAATTAGAATTGTATTATGACAGCTATATAAGGGAAATCAATGGCTTTTGTTCTTACCGTAACTTTATTTTCACTTGGAAGTAATTAAACACATATCAAAGGATAACATTGTTTACATTATTTTAATAGTCCTCAGCGGGGTCGAATGGATTGTAGTAGGAGGATTATCATATACCAGAAAAATATAATAAACACTGTACTAGTGTCAGTGTTTTAAATAAAACTTTTATTATTTTCAGATGTCTAAAACATGACTTTCTTCATCCTGTTACTGACTTAACTATTTAGTGGTTTAATAAGGTATCACTATACTAAATGACCAATCAGTACCAAATGACCAATCAGTACTAAATGACCAATCAGCTGTTATTTGATCCTATTGTGGTACCTAAAAAAATCATTAATATTTTTTCTCTAATTTTTTTCTGTGATTTAGCTGACCAGTAAAGAATGTTATAAATAGAATGCAGCGTTAAAACTAAACAGAAAATAACATGTTTATTTAGTTTTCCCTCATGGACTTTGCGTATAATACAAACCAAGCACGTGTGATTCTGTCGTTCCCAGAAAGGTCACTTTCACAACTGATTCCGGTCAATTTGTACCAATCAATTATTTTCAGAGTGTGCAACAAAAACGATGCTGATTTATTTTTATTTTAATTTTTAAACGTTATTTTCAAGGTAGTGCGTAATATAAGTATGATTAATTAAATGTTGTTTAATATATAACTAATGTACTGTAATTCATTAAAAAGTAATTAAATTAACCTAGTGCCTTGAATATCTACTACGCTGCAACTGCTATATCCAATCTCGTTTCATCTTTTGTCGTAAACTGGGCATCAAGAATTTTCATCAGTTAAGGAAATAGATTACTTTGGAACTGAATTTGTTTCGAATTAATGATCAAAATTAAAGTGCAATACTTTGCATTATAGTCTTCAAACAACAATGTTTAGTTTGTTCAGTTTCCACTCTAAATTTGCATTAATTTGTCTATCATGAAAATTCTGTAATTACAGTGACATCCTTAAACTACAAATGCAGACCAGTAAAAATAAAAAGGCAATTCTGTTGAAGAGAAATTTGATTTTAAAGTATTTCCATCTCAAATTTCTATTCCCAGCGAAGGGATAAAGAGGTCTTTTGCAGCTGGTATATTTTTTGCGATGTCTAATGGAATCGTGTTCTTTGCTTATGCTACTGCATTAACCTACGGAGCTTACCTAATACAGAATGAGGATCTGGCCTTCAAATACGCCGTCAGGTAAGACCAGTGAGATAAACCAACAGTCCAAGATGTGGCTAATATAACCCAAGAAATCTTCTTGCAAGGGGTACATACTGTTTGTTGTGGGCATGCAAATAGCCATGCAACTCCTCCTGCACAGTTTTAGAAAGTTTTTAGACCTTGGGATATGATCTACGGTACCTTTTGTTAACTTGAAAAAACGCTGTGATAAAATCAATAAATTAATAAGAAAAAAATTTGTAGCAAAATATTTTTTCCTTAACACTCATCCGATCATGATACATTGGAATGTACATTCACTACCTCGCGAATCTAGACCTCCCGTGTATGTTTTGGCTACGAAACTGCTAGAATGTTGTTTGCCAAGATGGAAGTAAGACTAGAATATTCTTCCTTTACATTGGGGCATTGGCTCCAAGTCCAGTCAATACCTCAGCGGATGTGCACACTCTTCATGGGAAGTAATTTCATGGAAGGTTTGGGAGCTTAGGTATTATTGAAGAAACGTGTTGCTCTAAAGTTATTATCCGATCAATATACATTCGTAGAATATGTTAAGAGGAGATGGGAATTACATTCCCTTACCCCAGAGCTGATCCTATCTCCGATCTCCTAATTTACATCATGAGGCAGCTCCGAATCCTGTGTGAGATACGGGCTAGGTTTAGCAGATTCTCTATGCATTGACGCCGTTTAGACACAAAAAATGTAACTCCCGCTCGTCCAGCGAAAGTTGAGTACGCCGCGTCACTATGACGCTGCTAAAAGACCCGGGGAGGTTGCCTGCTGTGCTGGTGGTGTAGCCCTTCGTGAAATAGGTATTGGAGATAAAAGCTACAGCATGTCGTCTTTAACCTCCTTCCAGCGGTTTGAACGGTGTCAGTTAAGGAGTAGTTCTGCTAAAGTGCCATGATAACGGTGATTGCCCAACATTGCGAGTTGATATTCTCAGGAAATTTATTGCGCAAGACATATATTGGTCTTGAGCTATTTCGTTTTAAGTGAAGCGGATAAGCCATTGTATCCAGAACGACGAGACAGCTTTAGACATTGATTCGAAAGGTTGCTTTATTCGACACACCATAACCCAGAGAAGAATCCATATCAGACAAAGAGTCAACGCCTTTGGTCGAGACGAGTCGAAGTTCACAAGAAGGTCAGAGGGGTTCTTGTTCTAGCCTATATCCTAACATCCATAATTAAGAAATGTCTCTAAGATTGTGATATTTTAGTACGTGACAGCAATGTGAGCTAACTTCTTGGCAAGCCCAAAAGAAGAAGTTATCTATCTGTGGTAATGTGACTTTTGAGGGAATGTATTGCAGTAGGCAACACTGGGACAGAACTCATCACTTACCCACACATGGTTTCAAAATAATGGGCCTTTTTGCAGGAGGATTTTCTTCAGTCCATTGCTTGTTTTGGGAATCGTTTTCTTCCGAGGGCTTTCTTAAAATCAGGAAAACATGAACGGCGAATATATCGAGGAATATTCGCTAAGTTCAGTAGATCGCTAATCCACGATGCCTTCTGATTTAGTTGCGGAACGGGTTTTTTATTTTTACAACACAGAATGAGAATGCTCTTTCCCGACAGCGTCTTCTGCCATGATTGAAAGTCATGCACAGTGGCCTTCATCTCCAGGTGATCAGTACCTAATGAGCAGTCCTGAGGAAGCCATATTTGCTTATAGAAAGGAAGGCAGGTGGTGGACTCCCCAGCCTGTCAAGCTTACGACTGGGAATATCTTGATTTCAGGTGGTTGCTTTTGCAGCTATAAGCCTGTCGTCAGCCCATTAAGGTCCTACAATTTGCCGAGATGTGGTCTCCTAAAGCACGAAATTTTATTACCGGTCTTGAGGATAAAAATCAGCCACCAGTGTAATATAAGGATCAGCTTTCGTGTTCCCATGAACAATCAGCCCAACATGAAGAAATCTGATGCAATATTAAAGAGACCTGAGTTGAGAAGAAGTTCCAGGGCTGAAATTCGAAATTCTCTGAGCAAATGGTAGAAACCGCTTAAATAATTTCAAGATACATTCACTAGAGCGGTAGACTCGGTTAAAGGGGATTTTAAACTCCTTCCCCAAATGAGTGAAATACTGTAATGGGATGAGATTGTATTTGCTGATAAGAAATCCAAGTAGATCTACAGTGAAACAATCGAGTGCATATATTGGTAGAAATATATCTTGCACAGTTCTTTTAAACAAAGTCGATCACGTAGTTTGACCTGACAGACATGGAGATACTAAGACGTGCGACATGTCAATGTTCGCGGTTCTTGTGAAGCTCTAAGGAGTGAAATTCGGGCTTAATCGCTGTACCATGAACTGGTAGACGTGTTCCTATACGTGAACCTTGCAAATCCGGGAAAACATATGAATGGGTATGTAAATGTCTCTTGGAACGTCTGTAGTGAAGAAAGCCGTGATGGAAGAGAAGTACCTCCAAAGAACATTGTAAAGGGGTGTCGTGTGGATGTGCCCCTCTTTAATTGATTTGGCGATCGTTATGTAGAGGATGACCTCCCTCGATGTTATTGCCCAGTGTGAATGGATAGATAGAACATTAACAGAGAACTGAGCGAGACTGTTGAGAAGAAATAAACAAATATGAGCCCCCTTAAACAAATAAAAATAAAATAAATTTTAATTAATTAATACATAAACTAAAATAGCAATTTCAATCCAACAGATTTACATTAATGGAATTTAATAGCAGTGTTCAATTTACGGATTCGTTCATCATAGTAACGAGTGGTGAAAAGAGTACAATGTCCACGCCTGACTTGCATCACCTGGCGTAGTTCTTCTATTGACTTTGTGTATTCCACGTCTAGCGTGTATGCTTGGTTCTTCCTCTGACCCTTCTATTCCGAACTCTCTGTTTGAGGACGTCCCTCTTGGACTGTCCTCATCGGGTTCCCCGGGAGGGATATAGAAAGTTGTTCCCTTAAATGACAAGATTACAACTAAATCGCTATGCGTATCACAACCTATCCGTATATAAAGTTCTCTTACTTTCGTTATTCAGAAACGTAAATAGCTAACCACACTGCATAAATTCCGACATAATGTGACGTTAACGATTAACGGTCCTTACAAATTTACTGTATTTGAGGTAAGGTATCATCGTTATCTCTAGTTACAAATGACTATTGCAATATACATCCAAGTCTGACCTTAATTAAACAGTTCATCGCCCTTGCTCCTCGCGATTGACTAGAAATGAACACGTGCGGTGTCTACACACAATGTTGCCGTATATATCATCATACGTTACTATACGACTTCTTACTCCAACTAGTCAGTTCCACTCAATAAGATAAATGCTCGATTACTATTGCATAAGATTCACTAAATTCTAGCTTACAATAACTAATAACCTGCAAGATCATTTAAGCATTACAAAATCATATATAAATATGCAATTATCATTAACTCACAATAAACAGTATCATCCTACAAACAAAGGAAATTGCTTCATATAACCATAAGAAATTCTACACATTTGAATATTTGGATTAATTCATAAATCCCTATGAAATTATACACATTTGAATATTTGGATTACATCATAAATCCCTATGAAATACTACACATTTGAATATTTGGATTACATGCAATCCGTCAATTCTATCAATGAACTAATAACTGTAAAATTAAAGAAATAAATTGCATAACAACTCTAACATATCAACAGATTTCTATGAAATTGAATGAACGATACGTAGCATCGATCATAAGCATATCAAACACATTTGCATAAAACCAAACAAATAAACTAGAAAAAAACATGGAAAATGAAATTGCATACCTTAATGCTCTTTCTTTTCCATACAATCGTGCGTCCTAGCACTATAGCCTGTCCTTTCCTTTAAAGAAAGCTATATGGCCTCTTTACTTGTCAACGAGGAAAAACACTATTCTTTAGGTTTCCCACGGAGTCAATCTGCCTTCTCTCAAGCAAGATTTCTGACTAAAGAATATTGACTAAGGTCGGTAAATTTAAACTCCCATAACTTCCAAAGTGTACGCCTTAATTTTAACTGACCAATCGAAAGCAACTGTTCCTAAATTTCCCCAAAATAATCATGTCTTTCATCAGATTTTGACAGCCAATAATATTAGGCATTCAACTTTCCTTTGAAGATCAATTATTTGACATGGAGTTCTTTCATGCTTTTATGGTCGGTAACCCTACTGTACTTTCCTATGATAGCGTTACGGTCAATTCTACTGAACCTAAACGTAGGTCCTTTTATGTTTCAGAGATGAAATAAGGGAAATATCAAAGTGACCTTTCTTAAAGACTTTTCTAGCTTGACTATGATAAAATTATAATGCACAATTTATTCAACTTGAAGATTCAGCACTTCTTCAAATTTCGACACATTACAAACATGCATCACCGCGGGGTCTTTGTGGCATTGTCTCTCAAAATTTGAATTCCTCCTCTGATCATAATGTCAGAAAAGAAGCTTAGTATGATATTCACTTTGCTGAGGGTTGAAGGAGGAGGAGGAGGGAGAAGCTGGGTGAAAAGTGGTCCTTGCTTCCCTGTGCAAAGTCCTTGGTGATATGTGGAAACTGGGAGTTGGTCGAGGGAAAGGAAATATAAGGGTTATTTCCATTCTGCGAGCCTTATGGAGTTCTTCTTGTTACTCTAATCTCTCCTAATAACAAAGATAGAGTTCTGGATAGCTGGACCAGTGATGTATGTCTCATTGGTGGCCTGATGAGATCTAAAACTGGCTTTGTGATATGTTTCCAATATAGCAGACGTGGGGAGAAATGCATCTCTTCCCGCAACGGTAAGAATAACAAACGCAGCTGTTATATTGATTAACTGTGTGTTGAGCTGCACTATTAGCACACACGCCAAACAGGAGGCTGACTCCCAATCGCAAGAGTCAGCGGTGTCCTCTACAAAAGATTTTAGGTTATGTTGAGATTTTTTTAAATAAAGTTTGCTGGAAACAAGGTTAAGAATGGGTTTTATCGCTACGAGATTTCGAGCAATTGCTGTGTGCCGAGGAATAATATACATTTCATATGCACTGAGTAAGGCATGGCAGTCCCAGGCTAACTATGTCTCTATCGACAGCTTAGACTGTATGGTTAAACGTCGGTTGGTGTGTTTTGTAGCACGTAGGGTTACAATTCCCAGAGGTGAAGGAAAAGACTGTTGACGCTTAGATCTTGAAGTGGCCCTTCAAACCAACGAAGTATATTTGCAACTCGACCAAACTGTGGCAGTGGTTCTTGAGATGGCTAGTCTATCAACGAATACGGAAATTGATAAGAGATCATAGGTTGCTTAGTAGAAAGAGGTGGACAGAGCTCTCTAGTCAGAAGCCAGAAAACCTCGTCGATCGACACGCAGATTGCTGAATCTTATTTCAACATCGTCAGGTCGATAAAGAAAATTGGAGTTTGTGAGCGTGAATCTCCGCAAAGGGAAGATTAGAGTGATAAAAGAGCATTCAGTGGATTGCGATGACTAAGAAACAGACTGTGATGGACAGTAAAAAATGATTGGGAGTCAGTCCACGTTGGTACACAGTTATCATCAGGATCGGCTGCCGTAACTTGCCGGTCATGGTCCACTGGAGTATCATGATAGCCTGCGGCGACTGTGCGGAGGGGATGATGAAGTGTCAACAGAGGCGGTGTCGGCGCCAAGACTGATGGAATCAGTATCCTTGATTGTTCATTTCCTCACTGTCTCATTGCTTGTAGCAATTAGGATGTTAATGGTCGCCCATATTTTCCCAGGTGAGCATACATGATATGTATGAACTGAATTTCACCCCATACCACTTATATGCAGGTCGTGTAGTCAGTCAAGCAAGAGACGTCATACTCCACGCACTTAGCTATGCCCATTCTATTGACACCTGTAAATACAGAAAACAGAATAATAGTGTAACCATGTAAGTGGTCGCTACTAATAACTTAAAATGTCCATGGAAATTGCATGCGTGCTCTTACATCACGAAACTGTGTGGCATAGTTCAAAAATACAAGATCGAGTCCTGGAGTTGAAATGATTAAAATATTATAGACCTTTGTGATGACAATTGAAATAGCCTCGACAGGCTTATCGGATGAACAAGTTAGACAAGTGCAGTTCGAAATATCCGTCTGCGATGAAGATTGGGTACGAAATAGACATGTAAATTGTATAAGAAAACTCCTGAAAGTAACTCATTTGATGTTGATAAAAAAAAATACTTAACCGGATTTAGAACTTGCCAGACCACGAGAAAAAGCGTGCTTCTTAGTACGAGAGAAAGTAGCAACTAAGAAATTGATCAGATGTTGGGAACAATTCCCCTATCCAAAGGGAGACCACTCTTTTGTTGCTTCCACTTTTGCAAGCAAATGACGACTTTGTTGCTAAAACAAGCCTGGGTGAGCTAGCTTTACAAAATAGTGGCGTTTTCGCAATGTACTGTGATCTGATTACGTATTTGAATAATAAAAGTGTAGTGGACCCCAACTCCTGGAGGTGGGAACTTCCTCCATACTGATATATATGGACGTACCGCCGATCGTATATACTCGTCATTAAATCCTGGTAGGTTATTATTTCCTTATATTTCATTCTCAGTACCTGAATATGTCATTAATTAGGAATTGTTTGTTTTAATTATTCCTTTACAGTAAGTAATTGACTCGAACTTACCTAGTCCAATAAATTAGCCCCCAATTCTGAATTCATGTATTGGTTGCTTTGGGATCTGAGTTCACCTATTTAAAAAAAAAAACAAAAAAAAAAAAACAGTGAAATTATTGCTGACCTATCTGTCCGCCACAAATCAGTGCACATATCAACCGATTTTAGACACTGATTGATATTTCGTGTAGCTCATTAGTTATGGTCGGTTGAGGGGGTGTCTTTGGCGATCTGTACAGTATGTTTCCGTACCAAATCATATGTTTAACAACTTGTAAATCCACATGAAATACACAACCTGACATCATATTACTATTTCGAACTACGTGGTTACATCGGCGGATAATTGGCTCTTCAATCAATATTGAGGAACCAATAAGATACGACATCACACATTTATCTCGCTATCACGTGATGAATATTTTAATGTGTGAACATTATCACAGCTCAACAACGCATCAAATTACAAAACGGACGATTTTACATCAAATATATTCAATGTACATAGTATTAGTAAGTTTCATTTTGTCTAGAGCCATGATATTAAATGTGTGCATGTTTACATAATCTATAACGTAACGCTTTACTTCCATTCAACTTCAGGGTGTTTTCGGTAGTCATATTTGGAGGATGGAGCATAGGAAATAATTCATCAAATGCACAGGACTTCAATAAAGCCAAACTGGCCACTACCAGACTTTTTGCCATTATGGACAGGGTGTCTCCAATTGACTCAGCCAGTAATGATGACAAGACATGTGTACGTATTTGGTTGTGTGCGTGCTGTTGTTTATATTGCAGGCCTGACATAAATCAGCTACATCTGAATATCATATAAACATAATAGAAGCGACATGTATATTTTGACTTGTGGCAATGAAATTCCTGAAATAAGCTATTACTATCAACGTATTTGAAAAATCGACATGTAGACTGAAGTAAATAATTGTTGTAATAACATAAAGTATGTAGAAAATCATTAAAACTCTTTCAAAGCACTTGTATACAAATCAAGACTAATAATCTTCCATTTGACATCAGTCAATCAATCAATCCATTCATCAATCAATCTAAAGCAATCAGAAATTGTGGATCAATTATTACTTTTCTTGTCTGGGCTGTGCATATGCTCGGACTGCTGAAATTATTTTGAATGTAAATACAAAAGACTATACAGTTTAGGTTCCACGCTTCAAGGTTATACAGTTTAGGTTCCACACTTCAAGGTTTTCACCCAAATGCACTGTATAAGTATACTTAATTACACGAACATATTTAGTTCCACTGGACGAAACAGCACGCAATGCATAGCTTTGTTCAAAAGCATTATAAAGAGATACAGTTATTATATAAATGAGCATATAAAGGTCACATGTGAAAAGTATAAAACATATGATAACAAATGATCATATATGATAATAAAAATCAGATCCTTGAACAATGAAAATAAATAAGAGTATCGGGTACAATATATAATACGTAATACCGTATAGCGTGGTACGATATCCAGTATGTAATACCCATGATGGGAAATTTTAGTTGTGAATACATTTTAGCTATTTGGCAGTCTCCGACTGAGACTGCGAAAACAAATCCCGTCGACAATTTGACCCTAGCCGTTGAAATTCTTCACACTCTGTATTTCTGCAATCGCTAAAATGGAACTACCCAAAGTTCGATTGTTTAACAAATTCCCCAAATTTTACATGCGCAAAAAATATGATCTATACGGTATAAAGTGTCTCCTCGGGATAGACTAAATTTACATATCCCTAGAAAAACAGGAAATCTGATTTTTGTAAACTATGTTTTCGTATAGATTTTCAAACTATGTGTCTCTTGGTTTGAAAACTCGACCCGTTGGCACTAAAATTTGTATCAACTGTTTTATATGGATAACATTTTAAATTGAATAGATTGTGACGAACTGTACATTTTTCCTTTATAAACTTGTTTGTTTTTCTTATTATCCAGGAGTCTTTCTCTGGTGCCATTGAGTTTAAGAACGTCAGCTTCCATTATCAAACAAGGCCCGATGCTAATGTTCTTAATGACATTAGTTTTGTTGTCCAACCTGGGGAAACTCTGGCGCTAGCAGGGACCAGTGGGTGTGGAAAGAGTACCACAGTCAGTCTCATCGAGAGATTCTATGACCCAGCAAATGGACAAGTGGTAAGAATATTCCCAATATATTTTGTTACAAGAATGGTAAACTCAATATCTCAAGAGCTTTCAAGTAACACGTGTCCCCTGCATGCAGCAAGTATAGAAACTTCACCGAGCATCAATAATTATTGACTATAACATTTCAACTTGAAAACAGTTTACTCGAGTAAAAAAATCTAACCATTGCAATATCACGGTTGCTTCATGGGTTAGTGATGAATGGGATATGTGGATCGATGAATCATCTTGTAAAGGTCATAAGGTTTGGTCTATACCCTAAAGGAAAAAAATGGCTTTATGTAATCGTCTGGGCGCAAGTAGATATAGCATAAAACCTTAGACTCAACCGACACCCAACGGCTCAGAATTCTAAACCCTTAAGAGCCTTAAAAGTGTTGTCTTACACAAGCCAGCCCCATCCACCAGTCTCTACAAATACAGAGTGTTTTAGTACAGGAGAAGTGACGAAACTTTATTGCAGAAAACGTAATTAATGAATGGAAGAACATAGATGAAGTTTTCAGTCAAAAGTGTCAAGTTTTGTATTTTATGTCAAGCGTGTGACAAAATGTCTTAAAAAGATATCAGCAACATTCTGTATTAAGAGAGAAAAAGTCAAAACAAGTGTTATGTACACATGGAATGTTTTAATCTTTGACACTACTGCGTAAACTGGATGTTTGGTATCTGTGAAAGAATGTCATTTCTCCGCCATGCCGTTAAGTACAAGCATTCAGACGTCAGACGGCTTGTTTGCTGCCTGCTAACCCAAAGGTGAATTAGTTGGAACGGCAGAAACAACGTAATAGTTTGAGTGAGGTCTGGTCCAGCGCAGACTGTCTGTAGTGACAGAGTTGATCTGCTCGGAGAGGAGGCTATAAGCAGGAAATCCACTCCCTTTGAGGCCGGCGGTAATTGTCGTGGTAGCTGGACTTTGGACAGTTTTTACAGGCCTGGAACACCGAAGTTATGACGATGATAGTGGTGGCGCACGAACTTGCGAGTTAAGACTGTATAGATTGTAATGGCACGTGAGGCTGTCCTTCTTCAGATCTTTTTAAACAAGCAGAAGGCTTGTTAATGCGGGCAATATCATATGGGGTTGTGTGCTGGGAATAAGCCGTTCGTCTGCCAGTTCGAGTGAAATTGTGTTTTTATAGCTCCGCTGTCGACAACAATGAGCATGCAGTAAAGTGAGCCACAAAGAACAATTAGGCGCTTTTCAATGATTTCGGACATCCAGCGTGCCGTTGGCTTGGGGGGTGGGGGTTTGGGGGTTGGAGGGGGTTGTAAGTCTGTTGACAATTTCTGAATCTTGCATCTTCTGTGCGTACGACGGAACCTTTTCTTTTGCTACTCTGTATACGTTTTCGTCGAGAATGAGCTTCAATTCGTCCTTCCAAATGTGGCTTAATACAGTGTCGAGATTCGATTCTGCAAAACAACGAATTTCATCATGCGTTTTAGAATTTCTATCTTCAGATGACAGGAGATATAAAGGTCACCATGTCAGGTCCTGAAGCGCTAGGTTTTAGTATTTTCGCAACTTCGCAGGTGTCCATCTTTGTTCGCTCACCGCATTAATCTCGTCTATTAACGCTCTGAATACAATTTTGTCCACCATCCTTTAACAAATGCTCGTAATCGTGCTGGTATCGTTAATAAGCTCATGGGACGAGTTGTCGGCACGGAAAGACCCGCTCAGTATTACGAGGCGATAGGCTAACTAGTCATGGACGCAAAGAATCATACTCAATTTTGGTACTACTACCTTTCTCTGCCGTTATGGCTTGTGTTTACACTGCTCCTGTGCCGACGTTTGCCCTTGGTTCCTGCTGCTGACACACTTTCAACGGAGTGTATTTTCCCTTTAAGCTCGCGTTGCCTTGCGCACCTCTGTCGATGATATTTTTTTTTCAATAAATTACTTAAACTCTATGCTGTTAAATGGCCGTTACCTTCTTTAAGATGTTCATATATTGTCACGCGCTGTAGAGGAGACTGAGACTACAAACAGCCACGAAGTACGACTCACCAACAGGAAACACGCGTTCCAAGACACTTCTGCCCTATACGCGGTTAGAAAACACCAACATCATCACACGTGCTGCCATACCACAACTACTGCAGGCCGGGAACACACTTCTTGACATTCGACTTGACTCCGATGACTGGCCTGAACCAGGTAAGGCCTCAATAAACCGTGTTGACGGCGCATGTGACCGACACGACCTTGCATACCAAAATGCCGATGTATATCAAATACACTATGTGAACAACATCCAGAGCCCCAATTCTGCGTATGGCACAGCCGCTGGCTCGCTAAAGGTAGATGGAAACCCATCCTAGTGTTGGGCGGGCGCTAGTGACACAAAAGCAAACATCAAAAACCACTTGATCTTCTTCTGTCAACTAAATGTTCAGACTTTCAAAAAGGGTTCTCATTTTCGAACAAAAAATTCAATGGATACAAAACTTGCTACTATAAACTACTGCACGCGAGGTTACGGGAACGGCGTGGCAGTCGTAAAAAAAGCTGGCAGAAGCAGCCAAATTTTCACTAGATGTTGACAGAGAGCGGCGCGAAAAGCATTCCATGTGGCAGATTTACATGTCGGCGCCGCACAAATTTCCAGGCTGCAATTTGATGTTCTAACCTCAAATGAGGTGCATCGGGCCGACATCTTGTTTCTGCCGAACGATAAAGTTGGGCGATACACGTACCAGCTAGCCGTATCGTACCTACTGGCGAAGCAAGCCTTGCGTGTGAAATGATGCGACGCCAGTTTGCTGAACATATGATGGTTTTCATCGTGTCAACCGAACGGTTGCGCTTTAACTTGTTCTTTGCTGAATGAACGGCAAATGTTGCCGTTAAAGATTTTCCGCATCGAAAATTCCGGGTCGGCTATGAGGTGGCGCAACATATCTTCACCTCTGGCCAGCTAGATCCATCCTGGTCTAATTCCACGGATTCTCCATGGTCTTTACGAAGACGGAGTTGTTCATAAGTCTGAAATATTCCTTTTCAAACTCCAACTTTGCCTTGGTCCGCAAATCTGTTTTTGTCTGGATATATAAGGCCATCCTGATCCTCTGGTCGAATACCAATGACTAATCCACCTTTTCTGACACGCAGCCCAAACCTCGTATACAGCTGAAGGTTGCGGCAAGGAACAGATCGCTCCCTTTTTAGGAGGTTTGGCACGAGCCTGACGCACTCCGTGAACTTGTCACCCAGTCTGAACAGCAGACTGCTAGAACGACCAACACTTCCTGGGCTAGTGCTTAATCGCTCTGCGCGTCGCAGAGCTCCTATGGACACTCAAAGTTGACGGTGATGCTCTTTGGGCCGTGAGCTGAAATTGTTTTGTGTGAGGGTGGGTTGTTCTCTGCACTTAAAACTGCCAGCTGGCAAACGCTGCATTATGACCGAAACATAAAGTTATTGAGCGTCTAGATAGCTAATCAGTCTTGTTGGCTTTTCGCTGTTGTTGCCTGTACACACAGGGGTACTACTATTTTGTTTCTGCCGTTCGAACTAATACATGCTTGAGCGAGCAGGTAGTAAACAACACTGACGTCCGAAATTTAAACACTGCGTCTCCATAACAGTCAGTGGAGTGATGTGATATTATATCACGCATAGTAAACATCCAGTAAACATCCAGCTTATGCAATAGTACCAAACATTAGAACATTCTGTGTGCACACAACGGTTGTGTGGTCTTTTTCTATCTAAAACAGAACGCTGCTGGAAACTATTTTCTTTCGTTTTCTCACATGGGTGACGAAAAACAGAACGACACTTTTGAACAAAAAAAGATGGAATAATCACTACAGAGTATGTCCTCCTTTTCCATTAATTAACTAGAAATATTTTTTATTGCAATAAACATTTTCGCCACTTCTCCCGTAGTAAAACAATCTACAGACATAAGGGCTGCAGAGGAGGTGGGCTGGCTGGCGTAGGATAATACCTTTAAAGCTCCTGAAGGCTGGTATTAACCCTTGGGTGAGGGATGAGCCCAAATGATTCTTTTTACATCTACTATTGTTCTTTACTTGAGTACAGAACTTGAAATGTGACAATATGTCACGGATGACAAAGCCAATATGATGCAATTGATGGGCAAGACTTTAAGCCGAATAGGGGCCATGACTGCATAAATTTTTGCCATAAAACATTAAAAATCAGTTCCTTGACCTAAGTATTCTTAACATGTTTCCTTTGTTGTATTCCTATAGCTAGCTGATGGCAATGACCTCAAAAGCCTGAACCTAAATTGGTTACGGTCACAGATCAGTGTGGTCTCCCAGGAACCAACTCTTTTTAATTCCAGCATCAGGGAGAACATTGCTTATGGAGACAACAACCGTGTTGTGACTATGGAGGAGGTTATACAGGCAGCCAAGAGTGCCAACATTCATAGCTTTATTTATTCTCTTCCACTGGTATGACTTTCTTTCATTACTTCATGAATATTTTGTAAATAAAACATGATACCATACAATATTAAAAGCTTGTAGTGCAAGCTCTTATCCCTTAAGTTTCTGATTTTTGACAACAATAAGAAGGATGACCGGGTCATTTTTGGATTTAACCTCGATATTATTTGTTAATAAATTAAATTAACACTTAAATAGCCCAGTTAATCAGCCACTAAAACTGTATTGGAATGTTTGACATTTGTCAACCAATTTATCAGACTAACACTTAATGTAGCGAGTTAATAAGGAGGAAAACTGTAAGTAACATCAGAATTGAAAAATCTTGAAGTTTTTCCAAATCTTCTGTAGAAACACTATATATATAGATCATACATAATAAGTTTGAATTCATCAATACTAATTCATACCAATTTCTATTTTTATCTCTAGTATATTACTGCAATTATCTCTGTAAAATGTAAATATTCATCCTGTTCATAGGGTTATGAGACAAATATAGGTGCCAAGGGGACACAACTCAGTGGTGGACAAAAACAGAGGATTGCAATTGCCCGAGCCCTAATTAGAAATCCAAAAATCCTCTTGTTGGATGAGGCCACATCAGCATTGGACTCAGAGAGTGAAATGGTATGCCACATTTTTCCCACGATATTCCCCTTATGAATGCTTTATGCATTTTGGGAAGGGATGTACTAGATACATCTCAAACATTGGCTATCATGTCCTACAGCTATTACCCATATCATGCATAATTATACAGGAATGAGATCTCTAGTATTTCATACACTGTAGCAAAGGATGTTATATTGAAAAACAATTTTATAAGCCATCGTACATTTGATCAACATTTACAATAAAAATCAGTGGCCTTAATTGTAAACAATACATGTACAAAATCTCTCTTAAATGATTTTCCCTCGAACTGTCATTATGAGCATGGATTTATGATTCAAGTATATTCATTATTTACACTGGTTTTGAATGAATACAGAAAACCCTGTAGTGCATTTAATTTCTAAATTCATTTGTGTTTGTAAAACATGTATTCCCCTACTGGAAATTTTTTACAAGCACAATAAAATCTAATTAGGTCATCTACATATAAATACAATATAATCTAATTAGGTCATTTACATATAAATACAATATAACCTAATTATGTTACCTACATATAAATGCAAAGATGCATCTAAATTTATTTTGTCTGCCATAAATGTTTTTTGCTAGATTTTGCTATCAAAAAGTGTATTTAAAAAATCTAAGAATTGTAAAAGTTTATTTTGTCTGCCTTAAATGTTTTTTGGTATATTTTGCTATCAAAGTTTTTGTATTTAAAAAATCTAAGGTGTGCAGGTTGTTAAAAAATGTGCAAAAAATGAAATGACCTGAAAATCTTATCAGATCATATTCATATGCTCACCAAATTTTATTTGTCTACTTCTAGAGCTTTGTGCAGCAAGGCTTTTGTAAAAAATGTGTAAAGTCCAAAATGTTTTTAAAATGTGTTAAAAAAAAACATAATGTAAGAATTGCAGTAATGGCCTAACATTCTATACATGCTATCTTCTTACGACATTAATAAAACATCTTTAGATTTATATACTGCATTCCTAATAGTGTATACCATACGCTCGAATCGATTCTGAACAGAAGTAATGACATATGGATTTATGGATGTACAACAGAAAAACGATAAGCCCTCATATGTCATTACAGTGTGAACAAAATAAGTCATCCACTATTTTTGTCTGATCTCTTGAAAATGGATAAAGAGCTCTTTTTACATGGGCTTCCAAAATTATGTACCATTCTTTTCTTCGTAAAACAGACACTATGCATTCCATTCACCCTCGAAAGTTGAAGGCTTTTGTATTATTATTATTATTACAGTTATTATCATTATTATTGTAAATTCTGGATGCCTGAGAAGATTGGTCTGAATTTGACATAACCCTGCAGGAATGATCTCCTTTGAATAATCACATGCTACTGTCCTCTACATCATAATTTGCAAGGGGCTCAGGATGGCCACATAGTCTACGGCACTTGCCTTTACAAATCATTCACACATCTCACCTCTATCTGCATCAGTTCTAGTCTTGGCTTGACCAATGTGGGTATGTGAGAAAGCCTGTCAGCAGCTTCCTATGGGTCAATGGTTCTTCCCAGGTTATTTCTAATACCATATATACTGGTTGCCAATTATAGCCCATCATGTGCTGAAGAATGTCATTAAACCCCATAAAACCAACCATAAGTTTTCAATCATACATTGGTTTTTAATAATAAATAAAAGATCCTTAAAACAAATTACTAAAAACAATGTTCAATAAATCAGTGACAATAGTTACTGATCAGAAATCTGCTCGAAGGCTGGAGCCTACACACTCCTGTAAGGAATCAAAGTCTTGAAAATACTGAAAGGCCAGGGAAGTGTTGTACATTAAACGGAATAAAAGGGATAAACAAATAATGTGAAATAATGATAATCATGATTTTTTTATTTGGGGCATGAGTGTGTGATTTTTTTTATTATAAATTGATACAAACTATCCATGTACAAACGTAATTTTAATTTCAAATGTCCCAATGTTTTCTTTCTTTATTGACTGAAAAGTTCATAAAATTCTGATAGAGAGTATTTAAACAAAAACGTTTATGAACTGTATTGAAATCATTTTACACAGAAGCTATCAAACAATATCAAGGGGGTAACCACTATGAGTATAATCATTTCCTCTCATGATTACATCTCTTTAAATAGCTAGACTTTTTTTGTAAGGCCAAAGGGCAAGAAGAGCTAAATATAAAAAATGCCTATTTTTAGAAATACAAACTATTCTTAGTAACTGAAAGTAGACTGCACGTCATAGGCTTCAATGAGGGCATTGCTCACCCAGGTAGCTGACATATCAGCTTGTGAATGCAAATTCATATATAAGTACTGAAACTATAATGGGTGAAGAAAAGCTTGGAGCTCTGGCCAGGTGAATTGAAAACCATCTGACAAAATGGCAAAAGCTTTAACAATTATTAGGGACTTGATCTATTGTGGGTAAGTTGAAGGCACACTGTCTGCATCAACATCGAAAAGAACAGTATGAAATTATTCTGAATGCCCATGTCAATGAAACTTTCTTCATCCATTACTGATGCCATCTGCATTAATACATTTCAAGATGCAGCACCTGGTACCATTTACATTGCCATGGAAACCAGCTATAAAAGGTGGTTGCTGAAAATAAATTTGATAGTATTAACAGCAAACATCTATACAGGTTAATATGTATACAGATGTTTGGCTTGTTGATGGGGAAACCATAATTTTTTTGTTGTATTAAAGTTATGCAATCAAATAATGCAAAAATAAGTATCATTTGCTTGCATACTGTCTTGTAATGGAAACTCCAACTTCTAATACCATAAATGTGTAGACAGCATACTTTTTATTTCTCCAAAATCAAACTTTCAGTAAATTATAAAGAATAAATGCTATGAATTAGATTCAGTCAAAACTGCCATTTGTGTGATCAAAGGGTAATCTTGATTTTGTAAGTTCTGAAAGAATTTAATTTCATGGGCAGCTTGTGGTAATTGCATGTAAAATAAGATGAAATAAATACTGTTCACTTGTCCGAATCCTTTTGAATGACAAACAAATTACTTTTTTCAGATTGTGCAGGAAGCACTTAGCGAGGCACAGAAAGGTCGCACCTGTATTGTGATTGCTCATAGATTGTCCACAATCCAAAATGCGGACAAAATAGCCATTATCCATAAAGGAAGTGTGGTTGAGTTAGGCAATCATGCCGAACTGATGGCTAAGAAAGGAATGTATTATAGACTACAAAATGCTCAACAGAGAAGATGAAACTATTTATGTTACCCCACACCCCAGTTACAGGAACCAAAATCTCTTTTCCTGGCAAAAGAAAGTTTTTGCCTGACCCACTTTTCACAGCAAAGACAGACAATAATTAACCATATTTCTCCAATGATAAGCCTTTGCTTGATGATAACCATTCCCAACTTAACAGCTTTGAGCAAATTTTTATGTTAGGAAGGCAATTTCCTACAATAAGCCCATCCCCGATTTTTTAATTAATTTATGTGGATTGTCGCCTGGGCTCATCAGGGAATAAATAATATGACTGAATTTTTTTATTCACTTCGTTTTCAAGCAACTTCATACCACCTTTTATTTAACATTTTTATCTGAAAAATGCAGTGTGTCTGATAAGACCTGGTTTAACATGGTTTAAAATATGTAAGAGTCCATCCAACACACACATATATTTATACAAATTATAATACTAAAGATTCTGTATTGTTGAAATGTGACGAAATTAGTCTGAGCTCTCCATTAGCATTTACATATATACTTAAATTCATATTAAATGAAAATAACAATATTCCCTTGAAAAAGCCATTATACAGATAGACTGTATTAAAAAACTAAATCTTAATCCTAAAATCGAGAGCTGCCATTTTTCAATGGTTTGTGTGCCAGTCTCACAACCAAAAGGGTGCGAGTTCGAATCCTACCGGTGGACCAGCCTGTGTCAGCTACTGTTGAGAGTCCTTGGGCAAGGCACTTTATTCCAATTGCCTTGGCACTAAGTAACCTACCTGTATTGCTATGCCATGAAACACCAAACCAAGCCAAACCAAACCACACCAAGCCAAACCAAACCAAACCAAACCAAGCCAAGCCAAGCCATACAAACAAGACACTTTAACATCTAATCAGACACAGGTTACAAACTGCTATTTGTACTCACTTATATGTTGACTCAAACTACAAACAACGAAGATCCTGGACTGCCATCACGTAATGCACCTTTAAATCAGGGTCTATATTGTTTGTTCTACTGACAACTCCTAACAAACTGCACAGACCCAGATCTGCTGGTACATTATGCTCTGGCAGTTCTGAATCTGTGCAGTTTTCAGTTAAACTCATAAGCAAGAACATACAGAAAGTAAATATAAAATAAGCCAAATACTGCCAATAATTTCAGTCAAAAAAGTTGTACAAAGTATTTTATCAAAGCTAAACTGCCTTTTGTTTACCACAAACAACTACTTAACATGTAAACTACGCAGTAATCTAGCACTTTATAGTTATAAAGATTCGTACAAGTCACAAAATACTAGCATTACACACCCAGCTGAAACAGAGAAATTCAAAATAAACCTAAAGCAAAGAACAACTGAATAATTTAGTCAAACAAACTAATCATTTTTTGCATTCTATGTCAGCCCTCATCATTAAACAGAGTGTAGTATGTTTCTCTCTGTTGTTTGCAAGAATACCAGACTCTGAAAACACGAGTTATTCAAAATAGTGGGCGCTGAAGCATATTTGACACATTTTCTAACTTGCTTGTCCATGTTAAAACTTCCCAAAATGAGGGCTTAAAATTCCCTCACTCTCGGAATTTAATTTTTTTCCAACTCATCACAAAATTCCAAAAATTTGTCCTGACCTGCGGGAACCCTACATTGGGACCTTTAAGAAATTTTACAAAGAATTTTCAGGATTTTCCATGCAAATATGATCTACAAAGTAATATATACTATTATCAATGTCCTTGAATTAATAACATGCAAGTGTGTATTAAATTAGAAGCCATTGAAAAAGAGACCCATATTTACCTTCAGTCCAGCAGAAATCATTTCTTTACATTACTTTGTGTTAAATTTGTGGGTATCAATTTTCATGGTTCTGAAAATAAATGATATCTTCAGCCAACATGGGGTCCTGAAATTCATGGTCTGTAGCAAAACTACAAAACCCATGGAAAATGATATCCAATACTAAGCCATGGAAAATGATATCTCATTCAAACCCATGGAAAATTATAACCAATACTAAGCCATGGAAAATGATATCTCATACAAACCCATGGAAAATGATATCCAATACTAAGCCATGGAAAATGATCTCTCATACAAACCCAAGGAAAATGATATCCAATACAAACCCATGCAAAATGATATCTCATACAAACTCATCAAAAATGGTATTTCATACAAACCATGAAAAATGATATTTCATACAAACCCATGAAAAATGATATCCAATACTAACCCACAGAAAATGGTATCTCACACAAACCCATGGAAAATGACATCTCAAACAAACCCACTGAAAATAATATCTCATACAAACTCATGGAAAATGATATACAAACCCATGAAAAATGATATCCAATGGTATCTCAAACAAACCCATAGAAAATGATATCTCAAACAAACCCATGGAAAATGATATCTCATACAAACCCATGGAAAATGATATCCAATAGTATCTCAAACAAACCCATGGAAAATGATATCCATTACCAAACCATGCAAAATGATATATACAAATCCATGGAAAAATGACATCCCACAGAAAATGATATCACATACAAACCCATGAAAAATGATATCCCACAGAAAATGATATCACATACAAACCCATGAAAAATGATATCCCACAGAAAATGATATTACATACAAACCCATGGAAAATGATATCTCATACAAATCTATCAAAAATGATATACAAACCCATGAAAAATAACATCCAATACTAATCCACAGAAAATGATATCTCAAACAAACCCATGAAAAATTATATCTAATATGGACCCATGGAAAATGATATTCCATCCAAAATTGTTAACTGACAGTATTCTTATAGTTTATAAATTGAACACTAGTCCTTCTTTCTCCATTATGCTGCACATAACTGTTCAATTTCTTTTTATTATTGCCATGCACTTAGAATCAATTTTAAAGATTTGAAAATGCATATGAACCAGGTCTTTTGAATGTACAGCATTGCATATATTAAAGTGACAGAATCTCTCTTGTCAAAAGATGCATATTCAGTTACAAATCACAGTACAAAATATAAAATACTGAAATAAGTACATTATGGAGAATAAATATTTCATTAATATAGAAATGAGTATAGAATTGAGTATAAAGGTCATATCAATATGGAAATGAGTATAAACTGAAAATGTCAGATTAATGTGAAAATTAGTCTAGTATGGAGTGCAATGGAATTAGAGTATGAACTAAATATAAACAAACCAAAATGAAAATGAGTCTAGTATGGAGTACAGAAGTCAGATCAATATGAAAATGAGTATAGTATGGAGTACAAAAGTCAGATCAATATGGAAATGAGTATAGTATGGAGTACAAAAGTCAAATCAATATGGAAGTGAGTATAGTATGGAGTACAAAAGTCAGATCAATATGGAAATGAGTGTAGTATGGAGTACAAAAGTCAGATCAATATGGAAATGAGTATAGTATGGAGTACAGAAGTCAGATCAATATGAAAATGAGTATAGTATAGAGTACAAAAGTCAGATCAATATGGAAATTATTATAGAGTACCAAAGTCAGATTAATATTGAAATGAGTGTAATATGGAGTACAAACTTCAGACCAATATGAAATGAATACAGTATGGTTGTTGTTGTTGTTGTAGGGTTTAACGCCATTTTTCAGCACAAGATAGGCTATACATGGCGGCCAGTTGAATTGGTGGAGGAAGAACCCTGGAAAACCCGGGGAAGAACCACCGACCCACAAGAAACTAGTGGCAGGCTTTCTCACGTGCCCACGTTAACCGAGCCTGAGATTCGAACTCACGCAGACAGAGGTAAGATGGCAGTGATCCGTAACGGTGAGCACTTTAGACCAATATGAAATGAATACAGTATGGAGTACAAAAGTCAGATTAATATGAAAAATGATTATAGTATGGAATACAAGTCAGATCAATATGGAATAAGAATAGTATCAAGTACAAAATCAGATCAATATGGAAATTAGCACAGTATGGAGTACAAAAGTCAGATTAACATTGAAATAAGTATAGCACGAGTACTGAAGTCAAATCAATATGGAAAGGAGTAGAGTATGAGTACAAGAGTCAAATTACTATGGAAATGTGTATAACATGGAGTACAAAAGTCAGATCAATAAACAAATAAGAACAATATGAATACAAAAGTCAGATCAATATTGAAATTAGTATAGCATGGAGTAAAAAAGTTTGATTAATATGGAAATTAATATTGTAAGGAGTACACAAGTCAGGTCAATATGGAATTGAGTATAGCATGGAGTACAAAAAGTTAGATTAATATGGAAATGAATATTGTAAGGAGTACAAAAGTCAGATCAATATGGAAATGAGTATAGTATGGAGTACAAAAGTGAGATCAATATGGAAATGAGTCTAGTATGGAGTACAAAAGTGAGATCAATATGGAAATGAGTCTAGTATGGAGTACAGAAGTCAGATCAATATGAAAATCAGTATAGCATGAGTACAAAAGTCATATTAATATGGAAATGAGTATAAGTACAAATGTCAGATTAATAAGGAAATGAGCATTGGAGGAAGTACAAGTTAGATCAATATGGCAATGAGTATAGAATCAAATACAAAGGCGTATTAATATGGAAACATGTGTTGTATGGGGTAAAAAAGTAAAATAAATAAGGAAATTAGTATAATATTGAGTTGAAAAGTAAAATTAATATGAAAATAAGTATAGAATGTAGTGAAATGGTCAGATCAATAATGGAAACAAGTAGTATAGTATGGGTACAAAAGTCAGACTGATATGGAAATGAGTCTAGTATGGAGTACAGAAGTCGGATTAATTTGAAAATGAGTCTAGTATGGAGGACACTGTATGTTAAAAATAGTTCAGTAGAAAATAATTTTATATAAATGTTTTTCTTTTAATTTCTTATTATTCACATTTTGTATATATTTTTCTAGCTTTAAAACTATGATACTGCTTTACGAATGAATATTGCCAATAAATATTACTTTATACTATTGATTTTGTAATATTATTTCCAATTAAAGCTTGTATCATTTACTAACATAAAATGAAAAATACTACTGTTGTAACAAGTTTTTTTGGTACAACAGCTGTTCTTGTGGATAAAAATTGTGGATAAACAGACCCAGATTATTCATTATGAGGTAAACCATGTATCAAGACAGAAGCTACACTGTATGTCAATGTGGTCAGTTAGGAGCATTTACTCACCTTAAATTAAATAGCGGTTGTTGCACTAATGTAACTGAACCAAAGTCTATTCAGTCCTGATTACTGAATGCTTTTCACTGCAACTGTCATCAAGAATCGTCCAGACAAAAATATTTATCACTATGGTCCTTTGCAATGATGGGCAGGTTCTAAACTGGGCAGGTTCTAAACTGGGTGAAAAAATAGCATCTTGGGTCTAACAGACACAATACAGGGTAGCTGACCTCATCCAAAAATGTCCATGAGCTTCTAACACTGAGTTTTGCCATGTCTTTGTCTGGGCATATAAATAATGTCCTTCCAAAGGAATATGTATGTGGAAGGGTCCAAATAAAGTGAATAATTGCCACTGAAAGATATGTGCAATTGAATTCTGAAAAACAATGCCCATTACTGATATAGTCTCTACTGAATGCATACATGATCTGTATGACTTTTACTATATATTACTACATCATGAACATATTTTAGAAATATCACAGATCATCAGAATAAAATAAAAAATATATTACTTCTACTAAAATTATTCTAAGAACTCCAACGTTATAACTAGATTATGCAGCTTATAAGCAGTATGTAAGCAGGTCACATGATTACTTGTAATATGCAACTGTGTAAAGAGAAAGGTCAACAGCCTCCACTTCAAAAATTTAAAATTCAAATATCTAACGTGCAATCCAAATATATGAAATGATTTGATGGACAGATAGGATACTGAGTGATTTATATCACTGGAAGTTATCCTCACAAAAGAAGGCAGGGCTTTAATTAAACCAATGCTAATTCAAAAATCATGGAAAAGGATCAGTCTTCACACCCAAGGGAGGTAACTATACAACTAGTGTGCTGTTTGTAAACAGTCATGCACTCTAAGCAATGACAGCTTAGATATTTGCAACATGCATTAACAATTAAATTTTATTTTAATTTTAAATTTTACTCTTTCAAGTTTAGGTAATTTCTGTGTGATAGAAAAACTCATTATGTTAGTTTATCAGAGTGTATGAAATCCTATGACCATTCTCAACTCCATTTACCTATAGCCTTCAAGATAAAACTATACAAGACCTGCAGGTTGTAAAACTGTAATGAACAAGTTTGTGATCTGATTCTAAATTCTAACAAAGAGTGTTCTGAATAACCTTGAACAGTATTCTCAAAACTTTTTTTAGCATAAACCTCAAACTCAAGCCAAAAGTAAAAACAAAAATATATTGTAGTTTATGGCTTTAATTAGCATAATAAATGAATCGCAGACATTTTCAGATTTTTATTAACTTACATACCTTGAAATGGACTTCCGAATGATGATGTTGTGATATACCCTAAGTATCAGTTTTAATTTTGAGGCTGGACTGCCCAATGTTGATATGCTGATATATCTTTCATATCATATTTGATTTTGGTGCTGGATTGCCAAAGATTGATGATGTTGATATACCCTACAAATCTGACTGGTGCTGGGGTGTCAAATGTTGATGATGTTGACACACCCTATATATCATATTTGGTTTTGGGGCTGACTGCCATCTGTTGATGTTGATATACGCTACATATTCTATCTGATTTTGGGGCTTGACTGCTAAATGTTGATGGTATTGACATACACTACAAATCATATTTGACTTTGGAGCTGGACTGTCAAGTGTTGATGTCATGCATAGTTTAAGAAACATCAAAAGACTTTTAAAAAAGCCAACCTTTTTAAAGAATTATCTGGAAAAAGCAAAAATACAAATACTTCAGGTATATGAAAATGATACACTTCACTCTCAATTTTACGTACACACAATCTTTCATTGAAACAATCAACATAACTATATACTTCATGTGAAAACTGTTCTTCTGAATTATCTGGCATGTATTAGCAAATAAAACAGCACTGGCTATAGTGGCACTACCAATTGCTACAATCGCTAATGGCAATCCAAATTTTTCGGATGCTGATTCATTATAATAAAAACACAAATATAAGGCAAATGAAAATTTGGGATTTTTTAGATTGTCTGCAGAATGTTTATTTTGAATTTGATGATGTAGGCCTGTGTAACACATTTTTGAGGTTGTATTAATCATGTAATGGACTAAATTTCATGAAAAAAAGAACCTCAGATGCATGTTTTAGCAATAAATCAATGTTTTATTAGCTTGAAAAGAAAAATGTCAAAGAAAATGGAGAAAATACTGCAAATAATGGGTAAAGACTAAAGGAATTAGAAGCCTGATCCAGAATAAAAAAAATTCCAGTGTGGTCCTGTTTTGCTACTCTAAATAGTCCAACATGTTGATATTATTGATATTATTCAGGGAAAATATGGCAACTAGCTTGGAAATTGAAGTACCAACCTAGCACAGGTATCACCTGTCCACCAAAGAGAGCTGAGATTTCAATGCCATCAACACTAAAATTGTTTTGATTGTTTGTATTAATGCTTTGCCATGTACATTACAGTAGAAATAAATCATGGCAGTCCTCGGGTAGGGCACAATATTAATGAGAACACCATACTAGTTATTTGAAAAACATGTTACTTAGATATGTGTCAGAAAGGTCCTGCATGTTCTTTTTCTTCGTTTGTGTGTGTCTTATTCAAAGACTGCAACAGATTATATAACAGTCAAGTGTAGATGTATTGATGACTAATATAGAAGTAGCTGCAGATGGTCAAATTGATTCTGATACGTTGCAGGAAATCTCTAGATACCACACAACATGCATGACGTCAAAATCAGCAATGCTGCGGGTATGAAATCCTGCTGCATTACACACGTATATAATCTGGTAATAATAAGACAATGAGAAGATTCTCTACAAAGTTAAACACCAAACAAGAAGCTCAAGAAAGAAAAATTTTAAGGTTACAGGCCAGCTTCTTGCATGCAATGATCACAATTCTTTTTCCGATATATGTTATGTTCCATACCAAACAAAACTCAAGGGACCAGTCAAATTTATAAAAAGATTGGTTACAGGATAATAACCTCCTCTAGCTGCCCATCATGTGGCTGTAATATGACCACAAGTATCAATAATGTCATGCCATATTTCATGTTTTTCATACACAAAAATATAACTATTCATTTCAGAGTACAAAAAATTATAGGTACAGTCCTACCCACTTATGTCGACAAGCCGCCTATTTCGACAAAAAAGCAAAGTCCTGGTCCCTTGGTCTACTGTTACTACCAAAACTGTCATGCTTATGTCGACGTCGAGATAAAAAATAAACGTACATGTCGACAGAAGCCCTTGGTCCCAGCTTGAACAAACCCTTTGTTTTCTAATCATTTATGTCGACAAGCTGCCAGTTCCAACCCATACTTTGTTTAACAATTAGTTGATCTTGCCGCCAGGCTTTAATTTACCCCTAGTCATTTATGTCGACCAGCTGCCA
This sequence comes from Megalonaias nervosa, assembly GCA_016617855.1. NCBI lineage: Eukaryota > Metazoa > Mollusca > Bivalvia > Unionida > Unionidae > Megalonaias > Megalonaias nervosa. Next base: position 267,456 of record JAECUM010000807.1, on the reverse strand, counting down.
GTTCCAACCCATACTTTGTTCAACAATTAGTTGATCTTGCCGCCACGCTTTAATTTACCCACCTAAACATTTATGTCGGCAAGCGGCCAGTTCCGACCAGGCTTCAATGTCGCGTTCGGATAAAAAAAAAAAAAAAAAAACCAGGCTTTTGGTTGGTCCTATAAAGTTGGCTTCTCGCAGCGACTTAAATAAAAGCAATGAAATCTAATCAATTCTTGCATTTTCCAAAGTGATCGGTGACTAAAACAAGTTTATTTTGCTGTGAAAGTTTCCTTTTTAACTTTATTTATATTTACGATGGCTACCAACGGCAGTGTAAAACACAGATTAAATTTACAGTCTCTGGAAACTAAATATCTGGCTGTTAAGGAAGTTGAGGGTGGGGCATCTCGCAAAGATGTCTGAAAAATTTTCTCTTAAACATAACATCCGGTCAGGATGGATGAAAGTTGCTGAGTCTATAAAGAAAGACTACGTTGAAGGTAATTGCACTCCCCAAAGGAAGAAGCAGAAGACTGTTAAATTTGAAGACATGGAGGAAGCCACAGCAAAATGGTTAAATGAAACCCGCATTGCACATTCCACCTTATCCATAGATCGTGATATGATCATCGAAAAAACGAAAGAATTTGCGAAAAAACTTAGTGTGGAGAACTTCGCTGCAACAAGTGGTTGGTTCAGTCACTTTATAGTTCGTCACAACATCGGATACAAAAGGATTTGTGGAGAAGCCAACTCAGCAGACACATCACAGCTTGATGGATGGAAAGCCCAACTTAAATGTGCGATGGTTTGACAAGATTTTTTGCGCAATCTAACTCATTGGTAATATCGGAAGAAGCGCATGGTCACTTGGAAAAGTTGCAGCGTCTTCTCCAGAGAGAACAACTATCAAGGCTCAAACAGAAGAAGCTTGCATGAAGTTCAGAAATGCATGCACTCTCGTTATCTCCCATGCCCACTTTTTGTGCTAACAACATTTAATTTTAATTAAATTAAATTAAATTTTATTGTAATTTTATGCATTGATTATGCTATAGATAATCTCAATTAAAGGTCATTGTATTTGTCATTAAAATCTTTTACTGCTACATGTACAGTGTATTTGTATTTTGAGAGAATTCATAACTTGTTATCTCCGGGACGTATTTTAAATGTACACCACTTGAGCTGACATTGTTACAATATTGTATTGTAAGAATCATTTTCTTTCAATACCTCATTAGTATGTGTCAATGTATACAATTTTATGCCTTCATTAATCATATCAGCCGCATATCGCTTGTTCGCTTTTATGTACTTTTCATGATGACTTCTGTAACTAAATACATGTACTATTTAAATCAACTTGTTGACAGGTTTTCATTTCCCTGTGAATAGCCCCATCTCCTTGGTAGCCTCAATAAGATGGGAACAGACTGACCAAAATCTAGGCCAATTTAAGGTACATGTACATGTACTTGAAGCATGTAAATAACTATGTGCTAATGCCGACATTGAATATCGTAATGTTTTTCATAACAGGATGTGACCGATGCAATATTTTATTGTGGATTTTATTACACAAAGGTAACCAAAATGTAATTTGTCAATATACAAGTGTATTTCACACTGGTTTTGTCTTCTTGTACTCAAAATTTCCATTGTTTCTTTTCTCAAAAGTGTAAATGCTACTCACTGACGACAGGTCACCCCTTACTGACGAATTAACTTGTATCTATTTTTCAGACACACCCCCCAACACTTATCTCGACATCCGCCTATGTCGACAATATTTCCTTGGGCCCGAGGATGTCGACATAAACGGGTAGGACTGTAAAAAAATTATTTTGGAGTACTGACCATGTATGAAAAATAAATGGATCAGACCCAACAAGGTCTATGTGATACAAAATACTCCATGACCTGTCAGTATTAATGTACAAAACAAATATATAATTTTTGTTTCATTTTGTTCTCAAGAATCCAATTACAATAAGAATAAAATTACTCAAAAAAACCTTTTGTTATTATTAGCGAACATGAGAGAGAGAGCTGAAACGATAATGTTGTCTCTGTGTGCAATATCATGTTTATCTAAATCATACATTGATTTCATTATTTGATGCCTCAATTAGGAACTTGCCCAAGGTTACCCACCATTTCTAACATGCTTAGCAAAATAATACTTTGGTCGTCTAAATCATACCTCTGTATATTTTAAATCTATTTTAGATGGGTACCTCTCATAAATTTTAACACTTCAAAATATATGGTTAAAAAATAACAAAAAGATAAAAAACAGCAAGAAACACCTCAGCTGCACATGACTTTATTCTCTTATTTTTTTTGCCAAAATAAATGGCAATATTTCTTATCTTATTTGCAAACATAAATCTTCTCAGTAGACCAATAATTAAAATATGAAAATTTAAAGAATCTGATAAAAAATACAAAGAGTTATTATGAAAAAACACAATACATTTAATTGTTTGGTATTTTTATAGCTAGATGGTGTACGAAAAATTAAAAGACACCAAAAATTACATGATATACCATATATATACCGATGAATCTCATGAGCTCAAACCAACAAGAAACATAGTGAATCAGCTGGTAGTGTAAGTGAACAAGGTGTTCTAAAATTATCAACATTCTACCAGGTCCTAACTTCTAGTATGAGTGATTTCCAATGTTTGACTAAATGAATACTTCATACTGGTCTACTTTTAATCAGCAAAATAAAACTGTCTGTTGCCACCAAAGCATCTGCCTTAAAAGCTGTTTGATAATACATACTGCAATATTATTGTTACAAGGGAAAAGAATTACAACTAAATTTGATTTCAGGCATTTTTACATAGGCTTACAACAGAGTAAAAACACCAATGTAGTGGTACATATTATATGTAGCCAATAACATAGTGATACAGTAGAACTTTGATTATCCGTCAGGGTGTGGGACCGAGACCATCACAGATATGAGAACAGACAGATAACAGATTATGTACATTAAAAGTATTATACAATAGACTGGGTCATCATGAAATCATAATATCTGCATACGTACATTTACCTATTTTTAATATTTTGACGTACAATGCCCTGACGGTTAACAGACACTGATGGTTAAGCGGATGCCAGATAATCAAAGTTCTACTCAGGGTTAATGCCACAAATTTAGAAAAAGATTTAAGACCTTTTCCAGACCAAAAAATAAAAATTTCCAGACCTAATAATGTGACAAGTTTACTGACCTGCATTGCCAACATGATACTTTAGTTTTAGGTTTGGAAAGCCCTATCCAGGTTTTTGAAGTCATGAGCTTCTTCCCACAAGGGTTATAAACACAATGTCCAGGCATTCTTTAAATATCAGGTCCACACAGGCACACAAAAAGAATTCAATTACTTTTCAATGACCAGTTTTCAGTGACTACTCACGGTATCAAGTGTCCTGCTTCAGTTGATAATTTAAATACCAGAAACAAATACAAAACCAATACAGAAATAAATGTAATATATAGGGAAATGATATTTAAAAAGAAAGTCATTGTAACCCAGATGTTTACTATTGCCCTTTAGCTTCTGTACTTTCTTCTCCAGCTGCAACTCCAGTGCTTTCACGTCAGAGATGCTGCCAGGATTTTATCAAATGGGGGGTGGGAGTAGAACAAAAATGAGGGAGAGGACCACATGGCCATAGTTCACTATATACCTAACACTACAATATCCATCCATCTATCTTCCAGCTACACTCTGTTAGAGTCATAATGAAATCAAAATCTTTAAAAGATGTTACCTTTAGTTGTATATGCATTAATCTGTTGATTTTTCTGAGCTTAATCTGTTCCTCACCAGTGTATGAATATTGTTCTATGCTGAGACACCTCTGCTGATGGGGCATATACATAGCTAGTATAACCAGTTGGAACAAGTTTGGAAACTGTTCCTTATGTTTATTATGTACATTTTCTCACTGCTCATCGGTAATGTCTTTTCGATACTTTAGCTCCAAAAAAAGATTTATCACTAACATAAGCTCTGCTTACGTTCCACTTTCTTAAATCACTTGTTCACATAGTGGTATTTTGATCAAATAAATATATTCACTTCATAATTTTAATTTTGGATTATTTATGAAATTGATCTGAACCCTTATAAGGCAATATGTAACTATGCTCAAGGTATTTTGAATGATGTATTTTTAAGGAGAACTGTTAATCTTTTGGGATTTACCCTCATTATTACATATTTATGTTTCTGTTTTATTTTTCCACTCATAAACCTTAAGATATTACACCAAAATCTGATAAAAATTGAAATCACAATTTTCCGGACTTTGGGAATTTGCAAACATGTTTAAAATATGAAAAGTTTATATAGTACACTAAATTAAATAAATTTGTAATATCCCTGCATTTCTTCAATTGAATTCAGAAGACAGTGAAAACATATATCCCAATGTTATTCCTATCTAGGATAATTTAGCAGTAAATCGTCCCCGAATGTACATTAGAATTCACCTTGCATTGACTTACTCCGAAAAAAAATATAATTCATGTAAATCAGAGAATATATATCCATGTTACTATTCACCGTTTAAATTGCACTTGTTCTTCTACCTGTAAACTGAGTAGTAAATAAAATATCCAGGCAATACATTAAAACACTCCTCAAGAATAAGAGAGAGTTAATCCGTGTTTATAACCCCCGAGATTTCTGCTAACAATCGCCAAATGAATAGTCCAGAAATTTACACCTCTTATGCTGGTGATCAGACCTATTAAAATTACATATCTAGTGTTTGAAAAGTTATGAATTTGTTATATGGTGTGCCAATTTTGGTCAAACAGTTGACATATATTTGCAGTGTAATATACTTTTGAGCTTTCAAAATGACATCAGTTCCGGTTCTAATTCCATACACGACCCACTCAGTTCAAAGCTCAATTTCAGTCAAGCTGCATCAGCTAAAGTTCTCACTTTTAATACTTTTCTGGCTCCAATAATTTGATGTAATTCAAAGCTTTAAAATAAATTGCCATCACTATCATCAGCCAGTAGGCCTATTTGCCGAACTGAATCATCTAACATGAACCGCGTAAGGATTCAGCCTTTAGGATTGTCTAGGTAGCCCGTATTTTAAACGTGCATTTGTAAAACTTCCTCGATGCATGGTTCAAACTACGACAGAATGTCTTGTCCAGGACCCAATATGACAATTAAACTTAGTGAAGGGAAAGAGTGTTAATAACAACAAAAATTTAAGACTACTGTATTATTTTTGTGCAAATTATTATAACATTCATGAGAAGAATTCTCAATTCTCATCAATTTAATGTTAATAAATACATCAAGCAATATTATGAAGCAATATTATGCGAACAAAATAGCTCTATAACACGACACTAGAAGGAGCAGTATTTCCATTTCTCACAGACTGATCAAATTAGTTTTCATATCATTCTTTTACTTGATATTATTCTATACAAAATAAACAAAAGGTTAATCAGTACTGTATCACAGACTGGTTTTGAAAATCAGTGATGCTCTGTGCATAACACCTCTTCCTGCAGAAAAAAATAGAGAAGCAGTTCTACATCAAAGACTGGTTCTAGTTAATTAACAAAGTTCTGTTCATGATGCATTCATGGCTCCAGCAAATAGGCTAGGGAACCAGTACTGTATTTCACTATTTTGGTCATCAGTCCAAACTAATCCTTCTTTCACTAAGTAGTCCTGTAACAGAGAGGTTATACTAAAAAGAGTATATGTAATAGACAGGTTTTCAAAAAAAGGTACATGTAAGAGACAGATTTTAATTTTATAAAATCTAATAGACTAGCTGTAATAAAAAAGATCAGCTGTAATAAACAAGTATCTGCAACAGAAAGGTTTCCCTTAAAATAAAGATATGTTAAAAACTTGTTTAAATCAAAACATTGTCAAGATCATGTGATTCAAAAGAGGTGCTGATGGTGGAGATATTGAAAATCAAGAATAAAATACTGAGAGTGAACATGTGACCAATAATCCATAAAGAATGCACAAGAAAATGGAATTGTCGCACTAATTATACCCCAATGAAAAGTCTAACTTCAAAATGACCAAGACGAAAAATAAGATTTAATTTTTTTTTAAACTATGCAGCAATTTAAAGCAAATACTCATGATATGGCAAATTTACTATATTTGTAGACATTTATTTAAATGAACTGCAAAAATTCTCTTACTGAATAAGAACACAGAAAAATAATTTACCATAAAATAGTATCAATGGGGACACTAATATGAATTTACCACAACAATTTACAATTAACATGGTATCCAAGGGGACTACTTGCATGAAACTGATACAGTAATTTACCAATAACATACTATCAACTTGAACTATGAGTATTAATTTACTGTAGTAATTTAAAGGGACTTCACATAAACAAGCATAATTGTGTTTATCTAATAAGAAAGTAAAAGCAATATAATCAAATAATAGTTGATGTTGTTCTTCTTGTTGTTGTTGTCATTGTTGTTATTGTGGGTCTAATGCCATTCTTTCAGTACATGATAGGCTATACGTGGCAACCAGAATAACTGGTAGAGGAAGAACCAAAAAAATATCAGATAAAAACCACCGACCCACGGGAGCTACTGGCAAGCTTTTCCACATTCCCACACTGAACAAGCCCAAGATTCAAACCCATGTGGACTGAGGTGAGATGTCAGTGATCGGTAGAGGCAAGCACTTTAGACTACTTGGAAACCAGGTGCCCCAACCAAATAATAGGCAGGGGCTCCAGAGAGTGCAAAGTCACATAAAGTCAACCCAGTGGGGCCCTAGGGACTTCATAAGCTTCTGAAAACACTGCCTTTACATTTAACAGTTTTTGTGAGACTGCACTTAAATGGATTTATCACAGATGCACAGGCATGGATTAGCAAAATAATATGACCCTTCCACTATCGGAGTAGAGGCATAAAAAACTGGTAATAAAAAAGTACAATTGTAGACACTAGGAACAAGAAATCTGTGTATTACTTACTAATATCACCATTATGGTGATCACATTTTATATCAATTCTTTATCTAACTGCATTCCACTAACATTCGAGCAGTTGTAAAGTATGTGGATGTTAAAGAATTCACAATCTAAGAAAAACCTAGAAAAAAAAACAAGAGATGATCTATTGTCTTTGTCTAAAAAATCTGCAGTTCCCTACTTACAAGAGCTCGACGTATTCTCTCTGTTTCCCAATTAAGATTTTTCTTTATTTGTGATACTGTCACATATGCTGTATTCTGTAATAACAAAGAAATGAGAATCCTTATTGCTTGGAAGGCTGTTAAAATCCAGTCATTAAATACAGTGACAAAGTTCTGATAAGTTTAACAGAATCATGACCATATCTATGTTAAATGAAAGGCAACAGTATACTGTTAAATTTTATAATGAAGAACTATATATTTGCAGTAACAATTATTTATCTATTTGCAAAAGGTTTTTATATAAGACTTACAATCTATTTTTCCTAATAAATTTGATCTAAATTTGGAAAGGTTAAAATTCTTTGTCCGTAAATCATTTAGTTAGCTCTTGACTCATGAGGAAATAAAAAATTGTAATTTCACATTACTAAACATAGTAATTTTTTGCATTGGTAAGACGAATCTTTGTTGGAACATCATGCAGTATAAGACTAAATCACTTATAATGTTGGCCAGTTTAATGGCTCCCATGATCAGAACACTGTATATGGTTTGCCTAAAAACTTGCAAGTGTCAATGTTTCTCATAACCTGGACAATGAAAAATTCAAATAAGACATTAACTTAAAGCAACTTGTAAATTGTCTGTGATATTAGAATTTATTAATCAAGAAAATAAATTTAAATCAAGCAAACAAGGTGTACATATTTCATGTGGAGACGAATCAAGTGTGACCATAATACTGTGGCAAAAAACTTTAAAACTTCACCCAAAAATTCCAGAATCATGCCTGTACCTTTAGACCATCTATATCATACAATAAGTTTACCATATGTACTCGTTTATAAGACCAGTCAAACTGCAAACTACAAAGATCCTAATCTGCCATAGTATAAAGCATCTGCAGATCAGGGTCTATGGTGATTGTTCTACTGATTAATCCTAACAAACTGCACAGACCCAGATCAGCTGGCACATTATGCAACAGCAAATCCGGGTCTATGCAGTTTGCAGTTGGACTTGTCTTATAGACAAGTATATCTGGCAAATTTTTTCTTTCTCTTCCATGTCATAATATATTTATCTGTACATGTCTTAATACATTTGTCTAAACAAGTGATTTGGATCTGGATATTTTTTAACATAGCTTTAACAATTTTTCAGTGATGTTGCTATGATGTCTGCAGTGTGGCAGTTTATAGTGATGTCTAGCACTGAGGCATCATGCCACAGACATGTAGCATGATGTCCCACCCAGTGACATTATACTGAACCAGGCCAACCAGTCCTAACACTAACCTCTTAATGCTGAGCGCCAAACGAGGCAGCTGTTAGTACCATTTTTTGTAAGTCTTTGGTATGACTTGGCCGGGGATCGAACCCACGACCTCCCGCATCCAAGGCGGACACTCTAACCACAAGGCCACCGGAGTAGTCGTCTATGCAAGTCATAATACACTGATCTATACATGTCATAACACATATGTCATAATACAGTTATCTGCACATGTCATAATACATGTCATAATACATTTATCTATGCATGTCATAATACATTTATCTATACACAATACATTTTTCCATATATGAAATTAGATTAAAATCAAGATCTAATTATCTGACAGACATTGATTTGTTGACCTTTTGATTCACCAATCAAATTACAGCTGTTATGCTGCTAAAAGTGAAAAACATCATCAGGAACATGTCTCTTAACAAGAGAGCTTTCTAACATGAAATCCAATGCTTCATCTGATAGGCTACTAAAAAATAAGTGGACAGAGATGTCCAAAGGTCATCAGAACATGAACTTTAATAGCTGCCTGTCTAGAGATCTAACTTTTAATCAGACTGTGCATACATGCATGCTACCTACCACTATCTACAATTATATAAGTGAATTATCATCAAATAAAAAGAAAGCTAATTTTTCTACATTCATTTTTTTCACAGTATTATCATTGAACATCTGAATTTGTCATCCTACTTTCTTGGATATATAATGTAAAATCATAAACATTTGTTTTTGGGAATAAAACATTGTGATTTTCAGAGAAAACAGCATTTTTTGTGGAATAAAACTACATGACATCACACTGTTTACCATATTGCTGTTCAACAATACTATCTATCATGGTGGATTTAATTTCATGGATATTTGTTTTCCATAAAAATAATGAAATCAAATCCTGCACAAATATATTTCTTATTTTACAGTATATACCCACTTTCTGAAGTGAAATGTCTAAATTGTCCAAGTTTCCTAAAACAGTTGTATTAACTTCACCAATTTCTAATTCAGGAAAGGACAATTCAATTAAATGCCACTTGTATGTTTTTCCCTTAGCTCTTCATTTTCTGAATACATTCACACATGCCAACTATTCCATATTTATATGTATCAATGCAAGTTTTGTATTATTAAAGCAAGTTTCATATTATCAAAGCAAGTTTTGCATTGTCAAAGCAAGTTTTGTACTTGTTAAAGCAAGTTTTGCATGTCAAAGCAAGTTTTGTATTGTTAAAGCAAGTTTTGTATAGTCAAACCAGGTTTTGTATTGTCAAAGCAGGTTTTGTATTGTTAAAGCAAGTTTTATTACTGAAGCAAATTTTATATTGTTAAATTAAGTTTTGTACTGTAAAAGCAAGTTGTATTATTAAAACAAGTTTTGTATTGTTAAAGCAAGTGTTGTATTGTCCAAGCAAGTTTTGCATTGTCAAAGAAAGTTTCATATTATAAAAAGCAAGTTTCATATTATAAAAAGCAAGTTTTGTATTGTTAAAGCAAGTTTTGTATAATACACTCTGCATCACTGGAAGTTGAAATCATGCCTTGTATCAGCCATTCAATAACCTTTAAGGTTCATCCCTGAAGTTTAAAGAAAGATTTGAGGTTTTTGAATTAACTTATAGAAATCACACAGAAACATCCATGAGGTTAAAACAGATTTCATAAATAAGGATAAAATACAACAAATTGCCAGTTCCACCACAAACTTAGTGAAATATTTGCATTTTGTGGAAAATCCACATAAGGGGTTAGTCTGCAAGTCCCAAAAGATAAGTTATTTAGAGTTAGAAGTTAACAAAAATTTATTTATTTTAAACTGATGATCCTCAAAAACCAAACAAACACAACAGTAGTGAGGGAAAAGTGAGGATATCTTGGACAGAGGGGACAGGTTCCATTCTATTTCTAACCAGAGGTGAGAAAGGTTTTGAGAAATAAAATGCAAAGAAAGAAATTTGATATAGCTAGATAAGTCAGTAACAGCTAACAAACCTGTGCCTGCTGTATTACAGATGTGTGGTCCATACTCAGTTCCCCAGGAACAGATTGGACCATATATGACCGGCCACAGGTTATCACACTAAAGCCATTTCCTAGTACCTTTAGCTTTTTGATTGCTCGTAACAGGTCATCTCTGATATTGAAATTAATACAAATATAAAGTTACATCAATCTCTAATTTATTTATACAAAATGCAGATACAGAGAGGATATTTTCTTTAAACAAGTAAATAATGAATATATTTCATCAACAAGGTGAAAAATCAGTATTTTCACCAACAAGAGGGTGTGTGTGTGTGTGTGTGTGTGTGTGTGTGTCATTTGGATTTTTCTGATAATTTTTCAGTCAATTTTCAGTTTATTTTATGCTCAACATATTCACTAGCAAGAAGCACTGTATAACAGACTGAAGTAGTAGATTTCTTACTGGATCCCCTGCAATGTCAGCTGTTTAATGTTTATATTCTGCTATAGTTTGTGACTATTTGCACAAAAAATATAAACAGTAACATAATTTTCCTTCCAATTTTAAAATAAAATAGTACATTAAAAAAATAATAATTCACACATTTTTGTTTGAAATGAAGTCATCTTTAACATGAAGTGGCAATATTTACCACCCATGTAAGAGCATCTAAGACTAAGTTCAAATATCATGGTTATAATGTCATCTGTGTCTACTGAAAATTTATGATATTTTTTCACTCCAGTGAAATATCAAGATTATTTCTCTCCAAAAATCCAGTAATACATGGCCTAGCATAAAGTAAACATCCATTTTAGTAATACCAAAATGACTTGAATGCAAGGGAAGCATCAAGGCAAGTTATAATGGCTACTGTTGTGTCACTAATATGTTTATAATTTGTTTAATTATTATGTATGATTATCATGATGATTAAACAAGTGTTCCAGTAAATCTTATGTTTTACCTTTGTCTGTGTATGTATATCACAACTGTACTTGACTTGTGAAAACTATAACACAAAATATTACCACTGCTGATGATCCTGACAACACTATAGCTACAGACAAAGTAACACCATCTCTCACCTGCATTAGCTTGGTGAGACCATACTTTCACAGTGGGTTACCTCCCACTGGTAGGATGGCACAATACTCCTCATGGTAGGTTACCTCCCATTTGTAAGTTAACAACTCACAATGGGTTACCTCCCTTTGGTAGGATGACGCTGTACAAATCACAATGGGTTACCTCCCACTGGTAGTTTAACACCTCACAGTGGGTTACCTCCCAAAGGTAGGATAACACACCTCACATTACCTCAAATTGGTAGGATAACAGCACTGGCCCAGTAATGTTAAGTCTGGTGGTAGAATGCCACCTGCAGAAAACCATGCCTTTTAATAACTTTAAGACACTTAATTCATATTATATTTACTGCGGTCATCGCTCTTATGTGTTTATGGTTAAGACTCTGAAGAAATGTAGAACACACTAGAAAAAAATCTAAGGTTTGTACATTTAGTGATGGAACACAAGGTTCATAATGTTATAAGGCAGCACATGATCAGGTGTTATAATTAACCAATGATGCCACAATGCAATGCATCTGAGCAGACACAGTCTGGAATTTCAATGCATACCTTGGGAATAAGATCTGAAACAAGTCACATTTTTTTCTGACCTAATACATACATATGATGAACTAAGACTTAGAAGCTGAGGGTGGCAAGGCAGTCAAAACAATGTTAAGTTAACAATATATTCTGAAAAAGCATGAGCTGTGAGGAGTCTGAGGTGAGACAAAAATAATGTTTCTTCTTTTTTAGGCCCTCAAATTAATTACAAAGTCTACATTTGAAGATTTTTACCTTTTGTATAACTATCTCCTATGGAATTAAGCTGAAAACAAGGAAAGGACTGTCTTGCCTCTTTGTACTATAGCATAATGAACAGATGTATTGACAAAACAGACATTTATCAGACCTGCCAACCCTAACAAGACCTTCCCAGTGAGGCAGTCGATTTTTTCCTAAGTCAGACCAGTTTCAATAAGGTGTAAAAGAATATCATGTACTGTTATTGTCAAGTTGGAAAACATGAATTTAAAAATTGTGAAGCGTGATTTGAAACTGATGCAGCGAATGTATTTTGTTCAACTACAACGTTTGCAAAGTACACTTAGATCTTAATTAAATTCAGGACAGTCTCACAAACTACAGTTCCAAACTCTATGGAGCTCAGCAGTTTCTTGCTATCTCTCAACTGAACATAATCCTTGGATTGTTGTTGTTGTTGTTGGGAGGGGTTACCAGTTTCAGATGGTGGGCCATCATCTCTCCTGCCGTAAGATATACTCAAATCAACAACTGGTGTCCAAAAACATAATTGCTGCCCTTCTTGCTTTTCTTTTTAACCAGAATCTAAATCTTCCTTTTTTCATTCTATACTATTAAAACTTCTTAAAGTGGGTTATTGTCCCTTTTGTTTAGAAAGTGTATAACTTATTGGATGCGATGTATAAAATTCTATGAGTGACAGCTTGATCATGCAGACATTTTGCATGAAAAAATATATGCAGCTTAAATCATCTGCGGTACTCTTGTAAAGTTAGTCTGGTTCCCTGGATTTTAACACATGATAATTCCATAATTTTAGCTGTTATTATATAAGTCTGTAATTTAAGGCTCATTTCCATAAGACTTACTGTCAAATCATAAGGGTTGGCAGGTCTGACTGATGACTGCTGTAGCATCTTGCCCATTCCCAGTTAAACTTCTCGGTTTTGTTTTCTACATTAAAGTGCTATATGCATTTTTCTAATAAAAGGATGATGGTTGGTTGGTTGACTGGTTTTAATGGCACTTTTAACACATCACTGGCTATATCATGCCATGGAAATAGGCGCTAAATGTCTTTCCCAAAGAAACACTCAGGCAGCTTGTCTGTGATTGGTCTGGGTTGGTATCAAACATATGACTGCTGGATTAGGATTCAATCACTCTTCCAAATCAGTTACGACTCCTCACTACAGAAAGATGAACAGATATGACTGCGTGTGTGTGTGTGTGTGTGATTTGGATTTTTTATGTAGCTTTAACAATTTTTTGGTCATATCGCTATGATGTCTGCAGTATGGCAGTTTATAGTGATGCCTAGCACTGGGGCATCATGCCGTAGACATGTAGCATGATGTCCCACCCAGTCACATTATCCTGACATCAGGCCAACCAGTCTTAACACTAACCTCTTAATGCTGAGCACCTAGCCAGGCAGTTGTTAGTACCACTTTTATAAGTCTTTGGTATGACTCGGCCAGGGTTTAAACCCATGACCTCCCACATCCATGGCGGACGCTCTAGCCACTAGGCCACTGGAGCGGTCAAATACGACTGCAGTGTTATGTGATATAAAAGATCACCATTAGATATGTTTAATGTAAGAACCTTCCATAAAAACAGATGTTATATTTTCATTTATAACTGTCTGATTCTACAATCTTATCACATGCATTTGTCGTGGAAATAATTTAAGACAAAATTTATCATTTCAAAAGAAACAAGATTCAGTTTCTCATGCAAGAAATTTTAAAGAAATAGTCAAAATCATGAAAAACAACTTGTTAATATTCTATAAAACTACTGCCACATAAAACTGCTGCTGAATATACTTACATGCTAATGTCTTGACTTTTCTTCCCTCTAGACTTCACCACTCTGTCTCTCAGCTCTTCAATACCAATTAAACCTGCAAGGAAATCAATTTCTTAATCAAGCTGATTATTTTAAGTACTCAGTGTGCATGTGTAATTCAAGCTGATCATTTGTACTCAATGTGCATGCATAATTCAAGCTGATTATTTTAAGTACTCAATGTACATGTGTAATTCAAGCTGATCATTAGTACTCAATGTGCATGCATAATTCAAGCTGATTATTTTAAATACTCAGTGTGCATGCATAATTCAAGCTGATTATTTGTACTCAGTGTGCATGTGTAGTTGAAGCTGATCATCTGTACTCAGTGTGCATGCATAATTCAAGCTGATTATTTGTATTCAGTGTGCATGTGTAATTGAAACTGATCATCTGAAGTATTCAGTGTGCATGTTTAATTCATGCTGATCATTTTAAGTATTCAGTGTGCATGTGTAATTCAAGCTGATCATTTGTGCTAAGTGTGCTTGTGTAATTCAAGCTGATCATTTGACGTAGGCAGTGTGCATGTGTAATTCAAGCTGATCATTTGTACTCCATGTGCATGTGTAATTCAAGCTGATCATTTGTACTCCATGTGCAAGCTGATCATTTGCAGCACCGTATTTCATGTATTTTTTCGTACCCTTTAATTTTTTGTCACAATCCAGTTATCAAAGTAATAATTTAAATGTACAATTTTTCATACATATGACTTTGTATATTTCGAAAAATCCATTAAATTATCGGACATAAAATTTCTACTAAGAAGATTTACATTTGCAAAAAAGATCAAAAATAAGTTATTGCCACTTGTTTTTACAAAAATTAATAATTGTTGGTGAGAAAATACAATGATTGATGCATAAAAATGGGCGCCCGCAGCATAGGTCATGGGGGTCACATGACCCCTCCCAGAAATCATACTGCAAATATATATATATATATATATATATATATATATATATATATATATATATATATATATTCCGACAAGTTTAATCATGCAAATGAAGCTGAAAATATGTCACAAGATTCTGTTCAAAATGCTTAGTAAATATTAGCTTTAGTTTCAGACTGCTTACTATATTAACTCTCTCGGCCATGACTGGCTGACCCCCCCCCCCTTTGGGCAAACGATCCTGTGGGTGCCCACGTGCATAAACTCTTATTGTCATTACAATATCTACTGGTGTTTATTAACAAATGAACAAAGGACTTCACAGACCATACCTTTAAATATTATCATTAATTAGTTCTCCTTATTAAGTCCGTCACCGTAACAAAACACCACGTGCATTTTAAAACGAGTTCGGAAGCCCTTTGATGTTTTCTTATCCAACAAAAATTACATCTCAGTACATGCTAAAGTGAAGACCACAGACCATTGGTCAACTAGTCTTATTGTTTCATTATAGTCATACAAACATAAAATATAAAAACCTTGTCATTTTCCATCGTAAATTTGAAAGTCATGGACTCCGTTAAATTAATTTGCATATATGCATATACTATCTTTTAAGTGCTTGTTCTGTTTTGACTTGGATTTTATTGCAAATCTATTCTACGATATACCCCACTATTATCTTTATTGGCGAGTTTGAATAACAAGTAATGTGTATGATCGCTTGTCCTTATAACATCTGCTGTATGGACAATGGCTTCAATAGCACATTGACAGATTTTCATTTCCCTAAAGAGAGCCTCATTTCCCTACTGACAGCCTCGCTGATTTGACCTCTTCTGTTGATTCTTGCCCTCAATCTGGTTTCAACTGGAATAACCAAAGTGCTAATTATGTTTAATTAGCGTGTAAATAACACTGCATAGCCATGTGGTTGTTGTGACAATGTGCATTGTAATTAAAACAAGAATGAATTGTTGATTTAGCGGAGTTTACTGATAATGGAATATAGTAGGGTCATAATACATGAGGATTATCACAATTGTCAGGTAACTGAAAATAGTCTTTTTTCTCTTTGCAAAAGCTACAAATAAAAACCACCCTGAATAAATATGGTCTTGTACACTGGCAAAATTTTCTTTCATCTCTCACACGCACATGCTCACACGCAAGAACTAAAACATGATTTCAAGTTCTTTATTTTTCATTGCAATTTGATAATGAGATTATTGTTGCTGTAAAAATACAAGTTGCACTTAATTTCTTGACAGTGTGGACTCATATCGTTACGTACAATTTGCCAATAAATAATACCCATAACTAATACATATTCAAACCATCTTAATCATTTTGCCAACATTACACAACATAACAGCTACATATGCTCTAAATGCAGACAAGCTTGCACACTGAGACATAATCCTCGCTCTCTCTCTCTCTCTCTCTCTCTCTCTCTCTCTCTCTCTCTCTCTCTCTCTCTCTCTCTGTCGTTAACTAATAACAACAAAAATCTTTTTGAGTACTTTTATTTGTATTGTAATTAGATTCTTGAATTGAAAGCAGAATGAGACAGAAAATATACGTTTACTTTGTACGTCTGTACCATTAAGTTGTCAAGTAGCGTGTTTTCCGTAGAACTTGTTCAGGTACGATCCCATTATTTTTCATACATGATCAGTACCACCAAATAATAATTATTTATTTTACATATAATTTTTCGTACACTAAAATTAATAATTATTTTTTCATGTACGAAAAATTACATAAAATACAGTATTCAGTGTGTATGTGTAATTCAAGTTGATCATTTGTACTCAGTATGCATGTGTCATTCATGCTGATCATTTGAAGTATTCAGTGTGCATGTGTAATTGGTAATGGGCAATATACCTGTATAGTCTGCCATATGCTCTTGATGTGGATGTAAATTAAACAAATAACATTACACTATATGCATTAGCAACAGAACTCTTCTTAGGATTTTGAAAACAAAAATCACAGTTAACAATTACCTCCATTTCTGTGACTTGTTGCCAGGCAAACTTCAACTATCTGAACTCCCAGTTCATAATAAAAGTCTCCCACTCCTAGCATCTCGGCCCAGAATCCCTTGCTGGCTGATTAAAAGGAAAAATTAAACTTGAAATTAAATTTAATATAACATTCAAAATAAAATTAAAATACTTTTTACAAAAAAAATAAAAAACTGGAAAATTATTACCAATTTGTTTAGAATGAAATGAATATGGTTAAGGTACATGACAAAAAGCTTTCCACTTGGCTGCAAACATTAGAATAAAACTATATCCAAATATTAATGATAATCGTCAATGTACAACTGATCTCATTTAACATTATGGAGATTCTGTGATATAGTTTTTCAAACACTTCTTGATGTAATCTAGAATTGCATGTTTAACAACCATATTATTTTTATAAATATACCATATTTTCAGTGCAGCAGACTGTGAGAGTTGACAAAACTTTCTGTTACATTTAGTAAATTCGGGGAAATTTTTGTTATCTATGGTCATCCATGAGCACTGATGTAAAGTGCCAAAATTCATTATATAGGTTAACTTTTGCCATCTCCTAATAACTAGAAGAATGTTTACTATATGCACACAATCATATACAGGCAGCTTATTTTAAAAACACTTGTAAAGCATAGTCCTTGATATAAATATAACCAGGACAATCTTAGTAAAAGAGCTTTATTATTCTGAGAGAAATAATGATTAATGGGGAACATATATATATTGACTTGCATGGCATTTTTATGTACTTTATTACTTTATATGTTTGTGATCTCTATATACAGTTTGCTCAGTCCAAATTGTAATGAAAACCAACATGTGAGGAAATAAAAAGGAAATATGCCGTTATTTCTAAAGAACTGTACCTTCTATCTACATGTATTTATCTACATACATGTACCTACATGTGTCTATCTACATACATGTACCTACATGTATCTATCTACATACATGTACCTACATGTATCTATCTACATACATGTACCTACACATATCTATCTACATACATGTACCTACATATATCTATCTTCATACATGTACCTGCATGTATTCATCTCAACAAATTACTCCCTCTTGTTATCAGCAAGGTAAAATCTAATGTACACAAGTCATCAATTATGATTAGAAAATGAAAGTAAAAGTCAAAGCTGTAATAATCAAAATTCAAAAGACAAAACATATTTTCAGGCAAAATAGAAAAACACTGGAAAGAACATATGTCTTACAAGCTAGTGGATCTACACCAATTGAAGCACACATTTCTTGGAATTGAACTCTGAACTCCGAGTTTTTTCTGATCTCCTCCTTGTGTTGACTAGCAAAGTTTTCCAGATGCACCTTAAATGTCTCCATTTGCTTGGCCATCTGAAAAAAAAAAGATTTAAAACAATTAAACAATGTAGGTAATTTACTAATTCAAACATCTGAAGAGAATAAGAAAATAAACTAGGAATAATATATAGTCTCGTCTCATTAATATGCATTTGTATTACAATCATCTTGTTATCCAATCTTTCTGTTAAACTCATATGGCTTTTTAAGCTCTGCAATTAGACACCATTAGACATAAAAGTTCAAACAAGGTGAGACAATCTCTTTTAGAATTAGATTGATTCTATCTGAATTCATCTGGTCTTGTATTGTGTGTTCACTCCTGGGGTAACATGGTTACATGATTATATAATGCAAAACCATTCACAGGGTCATAAGCATTGACCCTGCATTAAGACTACAGGATCATATAATGCAAAGCCATTCACAGGAGTCATAAGCATTGACCCTGCATTAAGACTACAGGATCATATAATGCAAAGCCATTCACAGGAGTCATAAGCATTGACCCTGCATTAAGACTACAGGATCACATAATGCAAAGCCATTCACAGGAGTCATAAGCATTGACCCTGCATTAAGACTACAGGATCACATAATGCAAAGCCATTCACAGGAGTCATAAGCATTGACCCTGCATTAAGACTACAGGATCACATAATGCAAAGCCATTCACAGGAGTCATTAGCATTGACCCTGCATTAAGACTACAGGATCATATAGTGCAAAGCCATTCACAGGAGTCATAAGCATTGACCCTGCATTAAGACTACAGGATCATATAATGCAAAGCCATTTACAGGAGTCATAAGCACTGACCCTGCATTAAGACTACAGGATCATATAATGCAAAGCCATTCACAGGAGTCATAAGCATTGACCCTGCATTAAGACTTTCATCTAGCTATGACATGCCATCATATTCAACTCTGAAATCACTGTGAACTGGTAGGTGTCACAAATTTGTTGCATCGACATTGCAGAAAAGACCACTGACTGGTAATCTGAAGAGTTACTTAAATCCAGTTGTGTTGTAAACTTAATATTAAAGTTTTTAAAGCCATAATGTTACCATTATCATAAATATCACCATTCTTCCAATCAAACTAAAGTTTGAAAGGATAGAAATTATTTGTTAAGAAAGCTAACTGACATAAACCGTTCCAGTTGTTAGGTTTAAACGATGTTCAAATATTCAGTTTAGAATTAAACGGAGCAACGCCTTGATTCAGTCAACGAAGTCGCCCACAATTCCGTTCTTTGTCAGGAATGCTCCAAAAGTACTGGTGTGATACATTTGACAAGTTCAATCAATGAGTAATCTAATAACATTCACATATGGTACAAAAATTGATTCAAAAGGAAATGAAAAGAGGCAGGCCTGCTTTTTTAAGCAGATCTGAGAAGAAATGGAGTACATTAGATAAAAATATGACTCAGGTAAATATTGGTCATCAGATGGGGTGCTGGAATGTGTTGAAGGACAAACTTGCACTAAAGACAATACGACACAGCATGGTGTTAGCTTTTTATGTTTATAATTGTTACGAGTCTATGCTCGTAAAATAAGTAACAGAAAAGAGTGAAGACAACAAACTTTGTAAAATTTAACAAACAATTTATTTCCCTAGAACACGAAGTGAAAAATGAGATAAAAGAATTTACAGTATTGTGAATTAAATTCAAATTGTAATCCAAGAATTAAAAAACACAAGTCCTATCTATGAAAAGTTCGAAGTGATGTTACATATATGTAATTTAATTACTTGTGTGTTTTAAATTCTCTTTTATTTCTTTTTATTTCATTACATGTTATTGCAATGATTACTTTATTCACTGGAACTGACATTTTTCCAGAAAATTCAGTTCAGTTCTTTTTAGCCTGATTAAAGCGCAGTAGTGTTGCTACATTGTATTTTTAGCTGACCTAGTTCCTGACCTTGATTCAGAATTGGTAAACACAGAGTGAAAATCATTGGTCATAATCAAGGTCATACTTGGCCTGCATGTGAGTTTGAGTAAACAACCTTTTTTTAAATTCATTTCCAGTGTGGGAATCATTGATCTTTAGCTAAGGCTATGCTAGAGTACGTGATAATTGACTTGTAAGGTTTTTTGTGTGCCGCTCGGACTAAGTGATCACATGACCCCATCAAGTGTGTCTGAATTACGTTTTAGCTGGGGCTAAAACTGAAGTTTTATATTGAAATAGTCAGTCATATTTCATACCTTCTGAGCTCAAAGGTATTTTGTGTTGTGACCAGTTTAAGTTGATGTGCCGCTCGGACTAAGTGATCACATGACCCCATCAAGTGTGTCTGAATTACGTTTTAGCTGGGGCTAAAACTGAAGTTTTATATTGAAATAGTCAGTCATATTTCATACCTTCTGAGCTCAAAGGTATTTTGTGTTGTGACCAGTTTAAGTTGAATTTTTTATTGAAAATAATTTATTCACCCTGGAAAATACTCTTCTTCATCAGAATTCTTGGACAAAGACATTTACTGGAAATTATTCAGAATTCTAAAGCTGGAATATTATTCTTGATTCATAAAATTCAACAAGGAACTGTTGACACAACAGCACAAAACAGGATATAGAAGACGTCATCGCCTTCCATCTTCGAACTTCATCGGGATTCAAACTTTGATTCATTTAGAACTTTTTAGTGATAGGACTTATATTTTTAAATTCTAGGATTAATTTTTGGATTCGATTCACAAACTGTAAGTCTTTTTTTCTTTTTTTCTTTTTTTATATTTTTACCTTATTTTCAAGGGAAATAAATTATTCTGTTAAAATTTACAAAGCTTGTTGGCTTCACTCTTTGCTTTGTTACTTTTGTATGAGCCTAGACATGTAACAGTGAATCTCAGTTCAAATCCCAATGAAATTCAAGATGGAAGGTGATGACATCTGTAATAGTCAGCGTTATACTGATGTGTCAACAGTCTCTTATTGAATCACACAAAACATTATTCCAGTTTTGAATTCCGTATAAAATCCAGTAAATATCTTTGTCCAAGAATTATATCAGAGCACTATTGTATTTCCAGGAAAAAGAATCACTTGAATTCAAATAATTTAAAGAAAACAAAATTCAGCCCAAACTGGTCACAACATAATACAACTTAACATGTCAGATGTTAAAGCACAACTGATAGAATTTTTATCATAACATCAGTTATACAACTACTTAAGAAACAAAACAGATTCCCAAATGAGGGTCAAAAATTCATCCTTCTGGAAAAAACAGAAGTTTGTTTATGAATTGACACTTGCTTCAAATCACATAGTCTAGGTATGACCTTGACTCAACTTAATGATTCTTACTCTGAGAAAGAATTTTAAAAATTTTTAAAAAACTGTTTACCAAAACTGTCATTGATTTTAACGTCAGAAACTAGATACAATGTTTCTATTATTAGTTATTTACATCAATGAAATAAAAAAGAATCAAGCAGGTCAAACAGAACTGAACTCAATTCTGGACAAAATCAAGTCCAGTAAACAATATTACATTACAATAATATGTAATGGAATAAAAAAAATATTTTAAAACTAACAGACAAACAATTAATTTAAATATACATAACAATAATGGCGACATCATTGTGTTCCAGCTTTCGACTGAAATCGGTTGACCCACGGATGTCAGCAATCAACAACGGATTAATTCGTACACATGTGAAAAATGGCCAGGTTTCTCAGTTTATGAGTTAAATTACATGGCTCAAAACATGATGAAACATCAATATTAACTGGTTTTAATGGCACACAATGATTTAGAGCCTTTCAAGATTTAATATCATTCAGATGATTTGGCATATACAATTTTTTGCATGTAACAGAGGTATTGGGGATTTAAGAGGTATTGGGGATTTAAGAGCAAAAAGTACCTGCAGATAGAAATAGTTTGGTTTAATTTGAGGTTTCATGGCATGGCAACAGAATAGGTTATGGAGTGCCAAGGCAATTTTAAGTAAAGCACCTTGTCCAATATAGACAAGCATCTGGCCCAAATACATGCCATAGTAGCCAATCTGGGCTAATACGGTAGGCGAACCTGCACCCTTTTGGTCATGAGTCAAGCATTCTATCCACTGAGCTACCATGGCTTCTGCCTCCATTAATCACCTTTGATGACATGCAGAAGAACATACTGGGCCTATTCTAAATCATCAAAACCACTGATGGTACATGTATATATAAATGAACTTATAAGATGGAAACTAGGTAAGGTTCTACAAATAATCTCTTCCCAGTCATCATTTGTAAATACTTTTGCAATGCTCTGTCATAACTTGAGACTGTCAAAGCTTGAGAGTGAAAAAAAATTTTGAAGTAAAATTTCTTTGATAATGTTTACCTGACCAAAATATGTTAGGATGTAACATCCAGCCCTCCAAATTTTTTAAAAAAAAAAAAAGATGCAAACCACATCTTCTGGCTTACTTTAGCAGCAAACGTACATCTGCTTGCCAAAATGGAAATCAAACTAGAGTGGTCTCCCCTTGAATAAAGGACCTGGCATGAAATCCCAATCATTTATTACTTGTCATATATACTAGCTTATACGTTGAGTCCAACTGCAAACTGCACAGACCCAGATCTGCTGTCACATAATGCACCAGCAGATCTGGGTCTGTGCAGTTTGTTAGGACTAATCAGTAGAACAAACACCATAGACCCTGATCTGTATGTGCATTATACTATGGCAGATCATGGTCACTGCTGTTCACAGTTTGACTTGACTTATAAGTGAGTATATACAGCACTAACAGAGCATAAGTGCACTCTCTTCTAAATATGTAACTGCAGGGAGGGCTGTGGGGTAGGGGAAAGCCCATATCATGACTGGGCAAGTATTAATGAAGAAACAAATTTTACTACAAATATTGGTTTCCTCTTCAAATACATTACCAGAACATAATGCATTTGGAAAATAGGAAGGAGGTGGAGTTACATCCCCTTTCTCCCAGATAGCTCAGGATATGATGTCCTAATGTATACGAATCAGCTATGAGTCTTGTGAGATATAGGCCAAGGTTAGAATAGATAAACGAATGGGTGTGGTCTTGAGACAAAATATTTCTTCCACATATCCTGTGGAAGTAGAGGAACCCAAATCATTACAAAAGGCAATGAGTGACCTGCAAAAACTTGTGCTGCTGATATACATCCAACCAGGTCAAATCAACCTCTTTGGGATGAAAACTTGAGAAAGCCAAATCAGATATCCATCCCAAGGAAACTGTGTACATAAGAAGCCATGGCAATGGAAAACTGAAAAGTTAAACCCTTTGAAAGAATAAATATATTGTACATATTTATTTTGTTCTGTTTATGGAGTGCATACATACTTATGAAATCCAAAGTAAGTGATTGAAATTTTTGGGACAATGAATTTTCTTAAACTTCATATACTTGTCCTGTTCAAGTGGATGAAAAAATAATTGTTCAGCCCTGTATGAAAAATAATGGTGGACCTAGAATAGACACCTGGGGAATACTATTTTTTTTTTATATGCTGGGCATCAATGATATAACCTTTATTTACTATTTTTCTCAAGGGATTTTCCAGACAACATTAAAACCATTAGTTCTTCCTCATTCACAAGTTTCCATCAAGAGAAAGTGCACTCTGCCAAACACACTGAGGCATCCAGAGTACAAAACATAATTAGGTAGTTAGATTGTATTGAAAAATCAAAGTAAAATGAGGCTAAACTGAAACTTTAAAATTTAAACTCAGACTAAATTTAAACTTTGAACCTGTGCCACTTGTCCTTCAGCTATTTCTGTTCCCTTGTCTTTGTATCGTGCCTGAAATAAAAATTATGTAAACCATCATGACAAAGTTATTGGTTATCCAAATAAAAAAATAAAAAAACATGGCGAATATCTTGATAATATGGATCTTGGATTAAAGTACTAACCTCTCAATAATGACTGAAAAAGTGTCACATTAATTAATTTAAAGACAAAAATCTGGCAATGTAAGGCAGAGTGACTGAGTTGGGCAGGTATTAATACCACAAATGTCAGCATAGTGACTATTGCAAATAAAAGTTTTTAATCATGCTTTAATTGCTTCCCTTTGAACCAAAGTCTACTGGTTAAAATATTGTTTTAGAAAAATAAAATTTCATCCAAAACTCACGAGCTGGTAAAGAAGTGCACTGAATGTTTTTATAGATATAAAGACAGTCATTAACTCTGCGCTAGGGTCCGAGTTATGTTGTTGTACTGCTTGTTTGCAGTTGGGGACCCCGGTGACTGAGTGGTATCAGGTGCTCATCTTTACAAATTACATGTACTCACATATCTCACCTCGTTATATGTCAATTCAAGTCTCAGCTTGACCAACATGATTATATGAGAAAGCCTGTCAGCCGCTTCTTGTGGGTTGGTGGTTCTTCCTCCACCAAACATACTGGTCACCATGTATAATCTATCAAGTGGTGCAAAATGTCACTAAATCCCACAAAATAAAAAAAAAAAAACACATTGTAGCTGACATTTTCCTTCTGGTGCAAAAAGGTTTTAAATTTTTGATACAGGGAAAATTTATCACAGGAAAATTAATCTAATATTGAAGTCTATAATGGGTTAGACACATAATTCTGTGCTGTGATATTTTATGAAAGGTTATTCTTTCTTTTTTCCTAGCACAATCATGGAAATGATGACAACATATATATATATATATATATATATATATATATATATATATATATATGTGTGTGTGTGTGTGTGTGTGTATGTGTGTGTCTGTGTGTCTGTGTCTGTGTCTGTGTGTACAGCAATGGGTACAGAAAGTGTCTAACACATGGCTGTTCACTAACATGGCAATGCTTAAAACAAATACTGTAATAAGTACAAAAGTTATCCAACTCATAGCCATTCCAGGCTTTAGGTCCATATTTCTTAACAGAAAGAATAATCCAAATTACTTGGCAACTTAAATCAAATTATACCAAACAACATTTTCATATTTATATCATTGTTGATAAACATTCAATGCATTGTGTGGTTTATATCATTGTTGATAAACATTCAATGCATTGTGCAGTGATGATTATAAACATGTGCAGGTATCTGCAAGGTATGCAGCTGCCACTAAAACTTCAGAAATTAGATGTTAGCAAAAGACAGTGTCATTTGCAAAAACCTTTTTTAATTCAGATATTAAGATATTCATCTCAGTTCTAGAATGTATATATATATATATATATATATATATATATATATATACAAACAGTTTGATCAAACAAAAGGTAAAACTATCTAACCTCAAGCTTGTTTATATGCTGAGGCATAATGGGGATGTGAGATGGACAGTTGTTGTTGTTGTTGTTATAGAGTTTAACGCCATTTTTCAGTACAAGATAGGCTATACATGGCGGCCAGTATTAATGGTGGAGGAAGAACCCGGGAGAACCCAGAAAGAACCACCGACCCACGAGAAGCTACCGGAAAGCTTTCTCACATATCCACATTGGCCGAGCCCGAGACTCAAACCCACACAGACAGAAGTGAGATGGCAGTGATCCATAACGGTGAGCGCTTTAGATCACTCGGCCACTCGGGGCCCCCAAGATGGACAGAGTGTGTATGTTTTTATAGTAGTGTTTACTGGCACTTCAACAGAAGAGTGGATAGCTAGTGCCAAATAAAAGGTTAAATACACAAAACATTAACATTGAATTGCAGAAGAATTTAGGAACATAAAGTTTTCCAAATAATTGTATATTTAAGTATAACAAGAAAAAAATAAATCTAAAGATGTCTGAAGTTTATAAGATGATTCATGTATATAAAAGGCAACTGGACTTTTCAGTCCATAACATATCTACACAAATTGATCAATAACGAAGTCAGATTACAGATTCAGTCCATACAAATTTATTTCATAAATCATGACTATCATCGTCAGCCCATACTTTCAAACAATGTCAGCTACAGCACAAAAGTTTGCATGAGATGTCTGATCAAAAAAGTTATTTTATACCACATGCTGTTGCAAAATAATACTCATAAAATATAACATAATCTGTTTTATCCTTACCTATGATCTTGTATGGCTACACTGTAAATAACACTTGCAGTCATTAAACAATAAATATTAATTATACACATGCTATTACTGACTATTTAGCTAATCATTAATGATTATGCAAACTTTATAGGTTGGATCAATTATACCAGGTAAACAAACAATACTGTAAACTTTTGTAGAATGCAGATATTTTTTGTCTGAGAGTCCCTGGCACAAACTCAGAAGTCGCTCACTTTCAAAAGTATAGAAAGGCAAATGAAAATGAATATGATTATGTTTTTATTACTTATCTGGATTAAGTTCTCAGCCTCAAAAGACTGTATTAGCAAGAAACTATATTTCAGTATCTGTAAAAAAAAACTTCATATCATATTGCATTCTGCAAAAGTTTTTTCAAATTAGTTTTTTTTTTTCATTTTACTGTTTTTTGATTTAACAAATATAGGTATGGCATTCTGGCTCCTCCAATATGTTATTAACCATTTCACTGTATGAATCTGTGCTGCTTTGCAGTCATCATTTCTTACATCAATTTTGAGAGTTATCTCAACAGTGTATGCAATAATTCTGTCTTTTTTGCATACCAGTAACCCTCTACAACAATTACCATAAATCATCTAGTTTAAATTAGCTGCAAAGTAGAATTTCCATTCTGAGTGAAAGGATTTTGCTTTCCACCTGTCTTACACCACTCACAAATTGCTTTTAATGTACCATCTGAACCCATGATTTTAAACCAGTAGAATGATTTCTCACACTCAGGTCTGTAAGTTCTCATGTGATAAATCTAATGCCGTTTTTAATCAGCAAAATTTACTGCAGTCAAGACAGAATCAGCATTAAATATACATTCCTAGTTTGAGTTCTCACTGTTGTCTTTGCTTGCATTCTCACTGTCATCTATTTTCTATCTTTTATATGCGTTAGTGTCATTTTCATTCCCAAAAGTAAAAACAGATTTTGCTGGCTTATTTTTATGAGACACAGAACTTGACTGCACTCTTTTAATGTTTTTCTGATAGCCTCCTAGCCTTAATCACATGCAGACTTTGCAGTTTTTTTATTATTATTATTATTGTTATTATTATCATTATTACTATAATCATTATTATTATTATTATTATTATTATTATTGTCATTATTATTATCATTATTATTATAATTTATTATTATTATTGTCATTATTATTATTGTCATTATTATTATTATTATTATTATTATCATTATTATTATTATACCCATTATTATTATTATTATTATTATTATTATTATTATTATTATTATTATTGCCATTATTATTATTGCCATTACTATGATTATCATCATTATTATTATTATTATTATTATTATTATTATTATTATTATTATTGTCATTATTATTATTATTATTATTATTATTATTATTATTATTATTATTATTGTATAATAATGATTTGACAGCATTGTCCAACTGAAACTCTGAGAAAGCTTTGATTTCTTTCATGATTTATATATTCACCATCACCAGTTTAAACACCTTTAAAACAATAAAGGCATCATTTATTTGCCGAACAATCACAGTTGCTTACATACACATTCAATAGAATATGTTTCTTGAAAATCATCATACCTGAGAAGGATTGACTGTTAATTAGTCACATTGGCTTAATGTTTGTTTGCCAAGTTTCTCCATTAGCTATTCTGCAAATCTGTATTGGCTGACTAAACATGTAAAAAGGATAGCATAATGGAGAAAAATGAGACACATCAAGGGGATGCATATCACTGAGAAATGGTGCACCCTTTGATAATTTCTTGCATATTTGACCCAGAAGCTAGAGTCCCTGAGAGTCCTACATATAAAACATTAAGAAAGCAGAAATAATGAATATGACAATAAATATCCTTTCCTTTGATCTTTGGCAGGTGCAGATCCAGGATTTTCAAAATGTGGGCAAGCATTATTGTTTATAACAAAAATGTTAAAAAGATAATGTCTTGGCTAAAAAGTTTAAAATTGTGTATTCTTGATTTTTTGGAGTCAAATATTTACCCTTGTAGTTTATTAACTGGATATTAAAATCCAATAAACTGATGAAATCAGCATAAAGAAACCTATGAAACTAAAACCAAAAATATGAAGCAACTGTTGACACTACATTAATCGTGGACCCATCTATAGTAAAAATTATACAGGTCATGTAGGCGTTCAGAACCAAATATTTCAGTAATCAGTTTCATTTTGTATAATCAGTGTTTTATCTACAAATGGCATAATGTAAGTCATTTGACTCATCAAGGCAAAAAACAGTAAGTCAAAATCCAAACCAATGAATCCTATTCAAGCCGATGATCAGTCTTCAGTATTTTTTAAAAAATAATTATATTATTCAAATACACAACAAAAATATTAGTTATATAATGTGACTAAAGCCAATAAGGCAATTCCCTTGCCAGAAGCATCTGAACATTCTATATTTGTTAAAAATCTTGTTGATGGTTTCATGTCATCAGAAATAATCTGAACATATATGACAAGGCATTTATTGTTGGATATGTCAGTGCTTTCATCTGCCATTGCTGTCACAAATGACGAATTTTGCAGGTTTCCGTCTCTTTCTTGTGTGTGGTGATTATACAGTTCTTACATCCTGTTGCTACAAATGATGTGACCATTACAGGTCACATAAGGTCAGCTCCTGGCTCCACACTCACTTGTAACCCTATGTATTATGATAATATCAACGTAAGAACTGATGTGCACGTTTTCTCTGTTTGGAAGAGTTGTAATCTAGCTAATAAAGTAGTTAGAGCAACCTCTATTTTGTGTTAATCAGCAAAACATAACATTGGTGTTCATCAATTTACGTACCGGCGACGATTTTTAGACCAAACCTTTGTTTTGTGTTAATCAGCAAAATATAACATTGGGGTGCGTCAAATCCGAAAAGTCTGCATATTTGATGCATGACGCATGGGTAGATAAAACACTGATAATTTGATATGCATAACTTTCAGTGGCAATTATCCACTTTATTTGGATCTACATACATCAATACTCATTTGGAAGATCATTATTTACCCATCCAAGAAGTACATACAGCAAAATCAGTGTTAAATTAAATGGACATTTTTGGATGAGGTCAACCTGAAAGTGTGATCCAGTACAAAACGCACTTAATGTTACTCACTGTGATGTCACAATGAAAACAGCATGTGTTGAAAACAAATTCGTACTACCCTGCTATTTGTTGCGATTGGTCCAATGTTCTCCTTTCTAGACCCAGCTTAGTACCTGGCTACCATTGTAAAAATACACTGCAATCAAGAATTTTTGTCTGGAAATTTTTATGACATTTAAGATGCAGAGCATTCAACAATCAGAATTCAACAGCTGTTGGTTAAACAATTTTAGTATTAAATTTTAAAACAACAAATAATATTTAATATAATTTGAATATATGTGTATACATGACCACATTGACATATACTCCAGCGCTGTATTATCGTGGGCTCTATATTATCATGGCAAACGGGGTTTTCCGATTAATTTTGTACATGCGCCATCTTGCAGTTGTTTACAGATGTAAAGCTATAGCTGGTCAGGATGCAAATATCTTATAGCACAATTTCCTCTAAAATGTTAACTTTTTTATAACTTTACATTCAAAAAGAATGAACATAACTTGTTTGTAAAGCGCAATGCAGTTTCATTGATCATTATATACAAAACTCTACCTGCACTGGCTTTGATTAAGAAGTATATTCAGTGCATCGTTTGATGTTTGATGATTATAGGTCATATTTCAATAATAATAATAATAATAATATTAATAATAATTTTTTTTATATATTTATATTTTTTTGCCCACATTGCATTTAAAATTCATATAAAGTTAAATAATATTTGTTTTTAAACTGTAACGTTGTTGTTCATGGATTTCCACTTTAATGACATTTTTGTGTTCGATTTGGTCATTGTATCCTTTCGTTTTTTGTGGAAATATTCTGCCAGTGCAAGCATGGACATTCCATCTCATAGGTAAGTTGCAATTCATGTTTATTATAATACATGCATGCTACCATACCTAAAAGTTAGGCAATACCGTGATAATGTAGAGTTGTTCCCTAATCCTATAATGTAAGACCTCAGCCTTGATATTTATGTTTTGGGCGTCAAGGTCTTACTGCCTAAATGATGGCACTAAATGATTCCACTGGGTAGCATGCTTTGATGTCGATTGACATTTTAAGGAAAGTCAAATTTTCATAAATATCTCACACACTTGGCAGCCAATAGTGGCGCTTTTCTACAAAATAAGGTTATAATGTATTAGTCAGACTATACTTACTCTGATGTCCTTTTCCTAATAAATTTAAATTCTCACACAAGCAAATGGACCTGTTTTCAAGTTTCTTTGGCCAACATTTCAGACTGGAAAGTGATGGAAGCCGGGAATGCCAAAATTGGGTTAAGCTGAAGTATAATTCTTTAACAAAATGAATAAAAATATATTATGTCTATAGTGCCTATTGGAACAGTAAGCAACATTTCATTTTGTTCAAGAAAAATATCCCAACATGAACCTACTTGAACATACTTCGGCATACCTCGACTACCGTCGCATTTCAACAGATTCAAATGTCAACAGAACATGAAAATGCATCCATTTGCTAGTGTCAGATTTTGATTCCACCCGGATAAAGACAGCATAGTAAGTATATTAATTACACATAAATTAGTGGAAGAGTGTCGATATGGACTGCCAAGTGTGTGAGATATTCCAGAAACTCTGACTACTCATTCCAATGTCAACCGACATCGGAACATGCTACGAAAGGCCATTATTTGGGCAGTAAGACGTAGCACTAACAAATTAATAACATATGATATGTCTTACATTGTAGGACTAAGTTGTTCCCCAATGGTACGTTAATCTGGGTCAGCCACCATATGCTGTTTTATTTACATTTATGTGCTTCGATTGACAATGATTTTAAAGGAATAGAAAAAGGGAAAGTCATAGAAACTTTACAAATTATACTCAAGCAGCTATAGCAAAACAGTTTTAATATGTACCGATAAGAACATTAAGTAACGCGATAATACAGCGTTCCGGTCTACACTTTAATCTTTGGCCGTGTACGTAATATCACAGGAGTCTGACGTTTTATCAATAAAAGTACGATGAAATCTCTGACAACACGAAGTCACCTTAACGGTACTATATATGTGTTCATATATAATACCGATAAGGTGATTTCGTGTTGTCAGAGATTCCATCGTACTTTATTGATAAAACGTCAGATTCCAGTGGTAATATCTAATGGACCGATTTTGGGTACTGGTAGTCCGATTTCGTTATGGGCCGAGAACGTTATTGTCCGATTCTGCTATGGGTCCAGAAGTCTCAAAATCATATAAAGTGTGTGTGTGTGTGTGTGTGTGTGTGTGTGTGAGAGAGAGAGAGAGAGAGAGAGAGAGAGAGAGAGAGAGAGAGAGAGAGAGAGATTTCACACTAGATTCCAACTACCAATTAGATTAATCACATATCTGTTATCTATGATACCTGTGCAAGATTTTTGTTTTTGATAGCAGCAATACCAGCTCCTCTTCGATGCATCGTATTTGTCCCGATATATGAATGATTTCTCCGGAGTCGAAGAGTTTGACAGGTACAACTTGCGTCTAAGGGAAGTAATTATGGCGATGGTTATATGTCGTAAACTCCGACTGCGATCCCGAAACCCAAATGCTCTTTCTTGTCATTCTAGTTTGAATAAGCGCAAATGTTAAGATTTTAAAAAAAAAAAAAAAAAAAAAAAAAAAAAAAAAAAAAAAACAGTCCTGGGTTGGTTTGTTTGTTTTGTTGTTGTTGTTGCTGTTTGCGTAAATGGTCGCATTAATAAGACTTCTATCACAGGGGTCCGTTAGAAAGAAAATTAGGAGTATCCACATGAATCAAGAGATGGGGGGGTGTAACCTGTAACAATATAACACAGGTTAGATCCTCCCCCCCCCAATCCCTTGATTCATGGACGGATACTGCTAATTTTCTTTGTAACGAACCCCTGTGCTTCTATCGAATACTTATATTTACACGGGTATAAATAAAATGCTCAAAGTTCGAAAAGGTATGAAAAGTTGCGAACAGCTTTTTAAAAAAACAACAAAAAAAAAACAAGAAAGAATAACCAAAAGTTGCTAAAAGTTGCACAAAAATTAATATAAGCCAACACGAGAAAAGTTACTTTGAGATGATTATGTAAGCTTATTTATTTACAAAAGCTTTACTATGTCTAAAATTACGTCAACTGTTAGCCATACGAAATGTTTCCTGTCAAATCAGATCCAAATACTCCATAGATTTTTTTTCGTGATGGGGGGGGGGGCAAATATTCATCAATTAAAAATCGTATGAAAGGTCGAGCTTTGTTATTTATCTTTTTTTTGGGGGGGGGTAAAGTAACTAAATGTCTGGCGCAGAAGAACAAAGATTCTTTAACTTGTAAACCTCGTTCAGACTGAATGCGAGCTTTAAAGTTTGTCTTTAACACAAAACATATTTAAATTCCTGCATTAATGCGCCGGTTTCTCTACTGTTGTTTTGCATTCTAGAAATGTTGTCATGCTCGTTAATGGTGCTTTCTAAGTTTTCTGCTTCTTCCCTCGTGTCCACTGGAGAGGTGTGTCCTTGACACATCATTTATGTTAACATATTATTTTCTGCTTCTTAACACACGTTAAGTCATTCGTTATATCTCTTACATTTAACAATTACATACATTTTACCTTTGCTTATGTTGGTCTTGAAAATCTTTTCAACTTTGTATATGACATCTTTTGTGTAATATATAGATAACACTTTTGTTGTTAAAATTACCCTCAATATCCTCTTTATTTAAGATTTCCCGCCTATGATCAACAGGATCACCTAATATTACCTACCTCGTTTTGAATATTTCCTCTGCAAAAGTTACAAAGTGAAATTTTTAAATTATTGTTTGTTTTATTGTTTTAAATTCTGACTGTTCAGCAAAGAATTTTAAATTTAGGAGTTCCAAATGTATCAGATGATTCATTTAAAGCGTCCTATATATCATCTCTCTATTTTAAAACTTTTCAACCCATGTGCATTTTATAGAGCATCTGTCGTAGTGTAGTTGCATCTATTGTTGGATTGTTCACATGTTTGCATGTAAACAATATCTTCCTATAACTGGTCATCCAAGCGACTTACATGTACTTTTTTATTGTTTTGTGCCCGTATATTTAATTTATATTATATGCTTTACTTGCAAGACCGTTTTATATAGAAATCTTTTAACATTTTCCTTGCATACCGTACAGGTATATTGTTCGGTTGATCACTGCTTCAATTCAATTTACTTTATTTTCCTTTTGTCTTGCTTAATTAATTTCCACATTTGATTTGTATTTCTATATAATAAAAAAATTACTATAACGATCGTAGTAAAGATGCCTTAAATAACGTTCTTTTTCAGTCATTCAAAGGGTATGAACATACCCAGCGAACATGTAATACAAAAAATTGTCTTTAGGCGATAGGAACAAACCAACCAGAAATCATCCATAGCAACTTTCCAGAGGATGCTTCATTTCTTCAATATTTTTAAAGTTATGTAAGATTTCAGATTATGTCAAATTTGGCCATTCGCATGGATAATTCGAAAACAGCTATTTTAAATACTGAACCACTATTTGTAGATTTATTCGAATTTTGTTTTCCAGGAATTTTATCTCTGTCGTTTCTGAATCGTCTTGGATAGACCTTGCGAAAAATTTGAGTTGTACTCTAAATTTAGCTGAATATAACTTTGCATGTTTACTTATTCTGCAGATGTGCTCAAACAGTCGCAACATCCGATCTTTCACCGTTTCGCTAATCTTGTTGAATATGTTTAGGTCCTTTCCTACATTTTTTCACTTTTTGTCACCTGTTGTTGTTTATAAATATCTGAAGAATGAAAGACGATAAAATAATGCAACTATCAATGACCGAAACGACGGAAGGAAAGCGCAGACGGGAAACCAGCCAGAAGACGGCTAGATGACACAAAAGATTGGTGTAACCTGAGCATTTGCGAAGCAATAAGAATGGTGCAAGAAAGCATGGCTTTTGTAATACATCAAGAAAGAGGAAGGAATGCTCACATTTGGCCTTGACGGTTAGTTTCAGGAATATAGAATGCATTACGTTAAAGTCGTTAAATATTTATATCACCTCTCTGAAAACTGTTAAATCGAATCTACGACAATATATCTAATTAATTTTGTTTTATGTTGATTGAAAACATTAAGAGTTAAATAGTATGGAATTAGAGTAAATTTTACAAGTGTTGCAGAAATTTGATCCCTGTGCATTTGTAAATTTTACAAGGGTTTCAGATATTCGATGACGAAGTATGAACAGAGTCTGGTAGCCGTGCTTTCAAGAAAGTGGGTTTCTTAAACGCTCTAAGATTCTATTGTTTTAAGAAATTTTACATTGTTTCAAAACCGGTTACGTATATGAACTTCCTTTCGACATTTTCCCTAACACTTCAAATTGAAATAATTTATACAATAAATCCTTTCTAAAAAAAAAATTAAAAAAGCGTTTTGACGTCTTCAGTCTCTTTATTATTGCGGTCATACACATTTATAAGACTAATGAACATATACATTTATAAGTCTAGTGGACATACACATTTATAAGACTAGTGGACATACACATTTATAAGACTAATGAACATATACATTTATAAGTCTAGTGGACATACACATTTATAAGACTAGTGAACATACACATTTATAAGACTAGTGGACATACACATTTATAAGACTAATGAACATATACATTTATAAGTCTAGTGGACATACACATTTATAAGACTAATGGACATACACATTTATAAGACTAGTGCTCATACACATTTATAAGTCTAGTGGACATACACATTTATAAGACTAGTGAACATACACATTTATAAGACTAGTGGACATACACATTTATAAGAAAAGTGCTCATACACATTTATAAGACTAGTGGACATACACATTTATAAGACTAATGAACATATACATTTATAAGTCTAGTGGACATACACATTTATAAGACTAGTGGACATACACATTTATAAGACTAGTGAACATACACATTTATAAGACTAGTGGACATACACATTTATAAGACTAGTGAACATACACATTCATAAGACTAGTGCTCATACACATTTATAAGACTAGTGGACATACACATTTATAAGACTAGTGGACATACACATTCATAAGACTAGTGCTCATACACATTTATAAGACTAGTGGACATACACATTTATAAGACTAGTGGACATAAGACTAGTGTATAAGACTAGTGGACATACACATTTATAAGACATTTATAAGACTAGTGGACATACACATTTATAAGACTACACACTTATAAGACTAGTAGTAAGACTCATACACATTTATAAGACTAGTGGACATACACATTTATAAGACTAATGAACATATACATTTATAAGACTAGTGGACATACACATTTATAAGACTAGTGGTCTTATACACATTTATAAGACTAGTAGTCATATACACATTTATAAGACTAGTGGTCATATACACATTTATAAGACTAGTGGACATACACATTTATAAGACTAGTGAACATACACACTTATAAGACTAGTGCTCATACACATTTATAAGACTAGTGAACATATACATTTATAAGACTAGTGGACATACACATTTATAAGACTAGTGGACATACACATCCATAACTCTAGTGGACGGTCATACACAATTATAAGACTAGCGGTCACATACACGTTTATAAGACTAGTGAACATACACATTCATAAGACTAGTGGTTATACACATTTATAAGACTAGTGGACATACACATTTATAAGACTAGTGAACATATAAATTTATAAGACTAGTGGTCATACACATTTATAAGACAAGTGGACATACACATTTATAAGACTAGTGGACACACACATTTATAAGACAAGTGGACATACACATTTATAAGACTAGTGGTCATACACATTTATAAGACTAGTGGACATATACATTTATAAGACTAGTGAACATACACACTTATAAGACTAGTGGACATAAACATTTATAAGACTAGTGAACATATACATTTATAAGACTAGTGGACATACACATTTATAAGTCTAGTGGACGGTCATACACAATTATAAGACTAGCGGTCACATACACATTTATAAGACTAGTGGTCACATACACATTTATAAGACTAGTGGACGGTTATACACACTTATAAGACTAGTGGTCACATACACACTTATAAGACTAGTGGTCATACACATTAATAAGACTAGTGGTCATACACACTTATAAGACTAGTGGACATACATATTTAGAAGACAAGTGGATATACACATTTATAAGACTAGTGGTCTTATACACATTTATAAGACTAGTAGTCATATACACATTTATAAGACTAGTGGTCATATACACATTTATAAGACTAGTGGACATACACATTTATAAGACTAGTGAATATACACACTTATAAGACTAGTGGACATACACATTTATAAGACTAGTGGACATACACATTTATAAAACTAGTGATCATACGCATTTATAAGACTAGTGTGAATTGTATTAGTAGTGTTCAACCGTTCCTAAACTGAAACTGAGAATCAATATTTAAATCCAATGTATTAATCGATTCATTTATCTTGACAAAGAGTTATTCCAATGTAAATCTTTGAAATACAATTCACTAGACTAATACCTTAGTGATATCTGGATTCGGATTTATCCCTATCTTTATATATTGGAAAAATCATACCCTCACTTGAAGACGTATGAAAATAAGCAGTCACGGATTGCATTACAACGTTTACTTAAAATAAGACAAAGTAAATCTTGTCCAACAATCACATCGATATTGCCTGTCGGTTTTGCACAAACCGGCCTGCTTGTTCCGCTCCAACGTCTGGGGTTTGTGTGTTCAGATGGCGTGCTCACATCCCGCGAGAAGCAAAAGACTGGTGTGTACAAATTATGGTTGGTTGCTAAGTAGCTTTAGCAAATTATCGTTTTTTTCATCGACATTTAGGATTAAAAGACGCATGGCATTTAAATCAGCAGATGTAGCATAGTAAATAAATGTATCTCTCATTTTTATATTGTTCTGTAATTACACTAGATCGCAATATTTACAAACATTAGAGACAATATGAAATGCAAATTAAGCAACAGAGGCAGGAATTCGACATAGATGGTTAGTGTAACAATGTACAGTTTGTTTACGGCAAATCAGAACTTGTCCGTCCGTATATCCGCAATCGTCTGCTGAATGCAGAACAAAATGCATGCACTGTGTTCAGCTTGTACATCTTAGACGTCGTACAAAACAAGGGATGTCATATATAATATATAACTCATGTTTGTGTCCATTAGTGACCGATTCACCTGGGGTGAAAATGTAGTTTCAGCAATCATCATTTTGCAAGAAAACGTTTTCGATGTATCCTTGCATGTATTAAGAAATACAATTTCAAAACATTGATTGAAGTGGCACAGAAAATTAGTTTACACGATGTTGCAAAAGTATAAAAAAAAAACAAAAAAAAAAAGAGAACGGGGTATAGGGCTTGTTTTCTTTCTCTTTCCGCTGTAACCTAGAGTTAAGTTCAGGGTCCGGTGCATCTCTTCCCAAACTATTTATCTACTTAAAAATAATTTCTGTAACTTCTTTAATATTCTCGGAAGCTTATTTGCATGCTTTAAAAGAAATATAAATGGATATAAGTTGTTTGTTTTAGTTGTGTTTTTTTTAAAAAAAAAAAAAACGTTTAGAACATGGATGATCATGTACAAAGATAAAGAAATAATGACATAATTTAACTTGAAGCAGACATCGAACATGTTGATGTAAACGATATAAATCGGATAAGTGAATTTACGAAAATATACTGTTTTAAAATTGTGTACTGCTTACTTCCTGCGGTAGAATACTGTAAATTATTATTATTATTATTATTATTATTATTATTATTATAAAAAAAAGTCTAAAATCGGAAGACAAAATATGGATATCATTACGTATATTTCTATGCACAAATGTTACGTTTGTTTTAAAATTTTATCTTCACCCCTGAAATCCTAACTGTTTCAACTTATCTCTTATAGATACAGCTGATATTTAGGGACTACCAGGTCACTTATGGTCCGCAGCATGGCTTATACGAAGGTAAATCAAATATCGTAAAAAATCAAGATATTTTATATTTCTTTACATTTTTATATGTACTACATCAGCAAACCTTTTAAATGAAAGTCACTAAATTAATTAAATTTTTGTAAACAAAAGGAACCCAGAAAGTTTGCCTGTGGCAAGATGCAGGTAATTGTGCAACATCCTTTCAAGTCCATTGCACTACAAATGTGTGAACTGAAAGCCTCCTAATGCATGCCATTCGACTAAGCTGTGTGATCCTCCCAACGCATGTGCAAAACATGCAAAGCAGTCAAATATGAAATTTAGTCCTTCACAAAACGTCGACCCCATAGCCACGTTCGTGTGTGTGTGTGTGTGTGTGTGTGCTTATA
Organism: Megalonaias nervosa; assembly: GCA_016617855.1. Lineage (NCBI taxonomy): Eukaryota > Metazoa > Mollusca > Bivalvia > Unionida > Unionidae > Megalonaias > Megalonaias nervosa. The sequence continues at coordinate 228,396 of JAECUM010000807.1, read as the reverse complement.
TGATTATGTTTATTTCAAACATAACATAACGTTTAGCGAAGAGTGTTGATGATTAACCAGGCTGCAATTGCTCACTGCCCCAGCTGCGGTAGAGGAAAATCTGATATGCCTGAGTGCGGCTTTACCTAAACGTTTTAAATCTACATAGCCGACCTGTAGCGCATATTGATGATATAAGCGAATCATTGGTTTAGTTTCCTGTTTAGCTCTGGCCTTGGAAGTAATCTCACTCTGTGCAAAATTTAACATAGTGAAATAATCTCACTCTGTGCAAAATTTAACATAGTTCACGTTTCTAATTGTAGAACATGGCGTCTGGACGTACTGTGATAATAGAGATAGGATCAGATACCACGAGGGCAGGGATCGCTGGGGACGATGCCCCGTCTGTCTGCTTCCCCTCTGTTGTGGGGAGGCCCGCCGATGGGGTAAGATTTTCTGTATCTATCAATATTATTTTAGATAGTTTAGACCAGGTGTCGGCAACCTTGGGCACGCCTACCAGCAGTAGCATGCCAGACTCTTTGGAACAGGTATGCGGTACATACTGTAAGGACTTAAAATAACATTAAAGGAACTAATCTGACCTGGCACGTAACTCTCTACAACTGAGCGGACCGGGCACAACAGGTTCTAAAAAGTTGCTCATGCCCGGGTAGACTTCATTAAATTTCTAGCTTAAATGGGCGTGGTCATGTACAATGCACTGTATTTGCGTGTAATACTGGAGCGAGAAAACGTATTTAGTGACAGTTGTACGTTGAATATACAAAACATTTAACCACTGTTGGGGTATATGGGTGGGCGTATCAGTTCAAGGTCGCATTTTAAATAGCAAAGCCCTGGGCATTGATTTTAAACAAGATGGTTGCTTGGTTTCGTGTTTTATTATTGACTCTTATTATTTCTTGTACAAGTTGACAATGAATCGCACGTGCTGTCCGTTGTAACAATAAATGAGGCGAGTGGATAAGACTGTAGCTTGTACAGACTTTCCTATAATATTCTTTTTCTAAAAATTATTTTAGCCACAAGGAAACCACAGTAAGATACCACATATATACAGTTTGACATTCGAGGTACTGTGAATTCACAATTTTTTGCAGTGTACCAGTCTTCGTGGATTTTATGATCGCTACCAACCACGAATTTCAAGACCCAGCCTTGAATTATCTTTCTACATAAACTATAGGACTGCTTCTTCAATCAATATATTTGACAAAAGTGTCATATATATATATATATATATATATATATATATATATATATATATATATATATATATATATTTCTGGATATACTCCCTATATCTGGTGTACACAGCGAAAGTTTGCCCTAACTGACATCCTCGTAAATTTCATGAATCAGACATGTTTCCCAAACAAATTTCGTTTGAGGAGAATAGTTAACAAAGCTATTCACAAACGCGAAGTGGTAGCTTGGCGAGAAAGAATACGTAGTGATTATGATTTCTCTCGATTTCTACTCCTTCATAAAGAAATTAACCCACATTGTCTTTATTCCACTGTAAGGAACAATTATGACTTTAAACAAAGTTCATACGGTCTCTGTGGATCCTAAAACATGATGAGACATCTAGCTTGTGTATGAGGAAGGTCACGAATGATTTTCAGAGACAGTATGGTCTGGCCTGCTAGATGACGCTCAACCAAATTAGTGGTGAGTTCCAACAGCTGAAACTATTCCGGTTTACTCCTGAATTTTCCCTTGATGAAACGCAGCGTCACAGATTTCGCATTAGTTCATTTCAGTTCGTTGTTCTGATATCGAGAATATATTTTCCTTACCTTAATCGTAACATTAATCGCCTAATTTCACCCCAGATTACATTTTCATGTGTACGTCATTTGCTGGTGAGGCGCGAACCCAACACTAGGCAGTTGGAGCTATAAGACCCCTCCCCCCCTCCCCCGACTGGATAAAATTAATACTTTATTTATATGATTCCAGGGAAATACCCATATTACATATAAACGTAAATACGCGCATGTATATAATTTTTGTTCATACACATGTTTAGAAACTAATGCATGAGTTTTTGATCTGTGCGTTTCAAGATATGTTCTTCATTTTTATTTCATCATTTTGTAATTGTCGCTTGGATGCAATTGTTTATTCCCTTTCAATTGTATTTTACTGTTCAACCTCTCAAGTTAGCCTCTGCATATTTGTACGTTATTTGCATATTAATTCTATGTTCCTTTGTTTTGTTTGTCATATATGTAACTGAACATTTCTTAACGGAGAGGGAAAAAATGAATGAACATCTAAGACCTGCATCGCTTGTCTGAACTTTACTGGGAAACCGATATTAAGGAAATATTCAACATTTAGCCGAAATTTAAAATTTCTGTAATGACGAGCTTTCTTACAATTGAAAATATCTTAAATCTATTCTTGTAAAACATTGCTTAAAGAACACAATAAAACGTTGTTTTTATTTTTAATTACATGCGTCACGTATACTAAACCACATCTGTATAATAAATTGTAAGTTAACTGATTCGACCAGTTTCATCAAGTTTCACTAACATTTTGTAACATTTTGCAGGGCGTTTATGACTGTTCATTCTGAGGTTAATTCGATAGATCACTAAAACTATATTGAATTTTTAGTGAGAAAGGGTATCAGAGGAAATTGTGTCATGTATCATCAATGTATATTAGTCTGCGTGCATGTACCCAAGTTGATCGACATTATATACGTCTTATTTTCCTTGTAGTATAAGAACCAGTCAAGGCTGTATGCTAAGTCATTTGGTTTTTAATTTATTTCTAAACTATTTGATTACCAAATTAAGACACAACCGTAGACATGGAATGTTTGTTTCTCTTCAGGTACATGATCGTTTTCGTTTTTTGTGTGTTGATGATGTTTCTAATTAAGCAGATACCGTGGTAACGCACAACTTCAAATTAAGATTGTGAAGAAATTTTTGCAATGAAACAGGGACGAAGATTAATATTAATAAAACTAACATTATTGTTTATAGAAACTGAAGTTTTCTAAGAAACAATGAGAAATATTAGTTTTGAGATCAGAACATTGAAACTGTATCAGCTTCTTTTTATTCCAAAACTTTTATTTACTAAGACAAAATAATTTATTGCATCACAAGCAATAAAGCATTAATTACGATTTATAAAATTGAAAGTTAAAAACGAAATATATTTGTTGCTGAATCTTATAAAGTATTCCACATTAAAATATGAGACTTACTAACAATAATATATCATATTACAAGAAAGTCATATTTGTTATTTTAGTACAGTGAATGTCCACGTCTCAATGTGAGAATAATAAAAAAAAAAAATATCATATAAATTTTAATTTCCTTTGCCAGAAAGAAATCGATCTCACGGCATTATGTTTAGTTCTACTTGTCAAAGACCAGAAAAGTTAATGCGATCGTTGAGCGTCCGTTTGCAATTGTTTTTTATCGCTACTCCTAAAAAAAATCACTTGGAGCTGAGTCATTCAACTTTACACATAGTATCAAGTGAAAATGGTACGCCTCTGACACCCAAGATTACCGCCTCAGCTGTTGCTTTCGTTAATGCCCTTAACAGGTGGTCACACTGACATAGTAGTAATAGTAAATGAGGTTTTTATCTCAGAGACCCCTTGACTCTCCAAAACGCTTCTATGTTGACATTTTCTTCACCAGCCTTTTCTAGATCAAAATAATGACTATTTTTTAAAATTTTCTTGAATGTGATAAGGCTTTCTAGCATATTTCTGACAAGATATGTTTGTCGGGGGAAGGGGGTCTCTGAGATGGAAACAGCTCATTTACAATTGCTACTATAACCGTCTTGTTGAATTTAAATCATTTAAAATAAAAATAATCAAAATATAAACAGTAGCGATGATCGGTTCCACGGGGTTCCTTCATTGCCAGTAAATCCTTTACCATGAGGTCCTTAGAGTCCTTCCATTGATGTCTTTTTTTATGGCGGTTATGGGGCACTCTTCGTTTTTGTTAAGGCCTCTCTTATGGCCCACAGGCACCTCATGAGAATTTTTCTTCTGACAACATTCTTTCTGAATGTCCTTGTGTGGGTTACCATTCAGTGAGGTCACAAGGTCAAGAGCTCACATCACCCTATTGTTTATTTTTGAGGGCTTCAGTTTTCATAGACACACTCCACGGCGAATTCCTAAATGTACGTAATGAAATATTAGAAATTCAGAGAGTTGTCTAAGTTTTTCAATTTCATGTACACTCCCCTCATTATCAAACCCGGGTGAGTGAAAAACAACAGCCACCACGTGTTTGACGTGGTGAGGAAGTGTACATGAAATCCCATGGGGTGGAGCCCCCCCCCCCTTTATTGTTAGAAAAATCTGGCAATAACGCCCATCGTCGACAGTGTGTCGGCCACGGGAATCAAATTCAAGACATCAAGTACACTTTCGCTACGGACTCTACTTACAAATATACGTTTCAGAAATTATTATAAAGTTATCTCTGACAAAATCTGAAAGAAGCAAGAAACCTGACAAAACCATAAAAACAAAGATGTTTCTTTAAAAAAAAACAACAGAAAATATTATTTATCAGTTAAAAAAAAAAATATTATTTATTATAAAATGCAAGGGAGACAACATATCAGAATTATCTCCCTTCAAAATGCAAGTAAGCCCAACAGAGTTATCTCCCTTTCTTATTTTTTTAAAAGAACTTCCTCACCTATTATTAATGTATCGACAGTAGATATCAGGAATAATTCATTATCGTATTTATATAAATAAAATTTAATTTTTCCGCTTACTTTTCGATGACATTCAAATAATTCTTTCATTGCTATTCTGGTGAGAATATACTTACCACGTTTTGCAAAAACCTTCGACCGGTTCAGGTCAATATTTATTTTTGTGTAATTTTCTTGACTGATCGGATCATGAAGATTATCGTATTTCAGCATAAGCTCATCTCTCAACTTTTCAAAATAAATCAAAATATTTGCTGTTATCTGATTTGATAAGCGAGAGTTTTATTCTATCAAATTTACTAAAACAAATACCTGAAATTTTCATCATTAAATTCATCTGATAATTGCTGGCCATTAACCATTAATTTTTTTAATTTTGCTACTAACTCCATCGCCTAATGTTAAATTTGCGAACATTATTTATAAAGTTTAGACAAAATTAATTAAAGATGTTGATTTGCGTAGTGTCCAATAGCTAACGTATTAATTCCGTCCTCGCAATATCTCTTATCATCAAAATTACTTAGTCCACGTTTTATAATTGTATCTGTTTCAAGTTTGTGATGATTTGTTCTGATAACATTTGTTTTAATATAATTAGTGCAGGTGTTTAGCGCTGCTTTAAAATCATCAAATTTCATACACTTTTTTACATATCCGCGAGGAATACCTTTTGCTTTATTGTCAGTTTATTGTCATCTAAAATTATGGCTTACATTTTACTTCTTAGTCCAACAAATTCCCTAACTTGCGCAAACATAAATTCATCTTTCTTCTTCCCGATGACTTTTTTATTTGCATCATCATGAAATCCACTACTTTTTGGATAATCCGATAAATCAAATAAATTTTTATTGTTATAAATATCTTGATAAATATCCTCACATTTTATGTTATAAACAAGTGAATCCGTATCAGTAAATAGCAACTCCGAACCTGGCCACTGCTTTTTTGCAAAATTATAATGAAAGTCATACATTAGCCATTTGGATATATCAAGTACAGCTGCACCAACATAAACTGGTTTATTTAACTTTAAATTTGTCTTTCGTCTCTGTATTGCAACAAGATTTTCATTATATTTTCATACTGACAAAACCGTCACCGTTGACTAATTTATTTCTGCGATTTACATCATTTACAATTTCAATATTGACTCGCTTTCTGATATTTTCCGTCGTCTTACCGAACACGGAATTGTTCATTAACTTGAAAAAGTTTTTTTCAAAGTCGGTCTTAGCAATGGCACGACGGTTGGTATTTAATCCAATATGATCTGCCATCCACCGTGATTGATTAAATTTTAACACGCGATGAACTTTTCTCAGAATTAGTCCAGCATCTACTGCTTGTTTTAAATTTTTGTAATGTATCATGTAATTTCTTTCATTTAACAAATTTGGAACTAGCTTATTAATAATCAGACTTTTTGCTGTTATCATTGCCTGTTGTTCAGGCGATAATAAACTATAATTGATTATCATTGACTCTGCACAAAGCGGATAGTCGTTATGTAGATGATGTAACAAACTAGGATAATCGAGATCAACTTCAACAAAATAACTGATATTTTCTGGTAAATCTTTTTTCAGTTTCTTTAAGAAATTGATATGGAGTTATCCAATAAAATTCACTACACGGCATTGGCTCTGAAATAGCATAACCATATAAATTATAGCGTCCAGATAAATAATATAATTTGACGATAAAGTTTTATCTTAATTTTTTAAATATATATTATTAGCTACCGCAGATTTTTTTTATAATAGCTAATTCCGCCGCGAATTCCTTTTTCAATAAAATTAAACAATCAACATCAGTTGAGAGATCTAATTCTACCCTGCTTGTTTTTAACAGAGCATCCCATGACAATCCTGGCGCAGAATAATACCAACATGGATCTAATCCATAATTTTCATGACTAACTTTACGAAAACTCTCGAAAACATCTGCTAGTAATAATACATCTGTTTTCAAATATAGATCATGATAATACCAAGTGTCTTACAACCAAATTTATTCCAAATTTCCTGTGCATATTTGTACTCATCTATAATATTTTTATTTTCTAAGTGAGAGTAAAATTTATTTTTGTTAGGAAGAGAAGTTTCATCAAATCTGCTCCAGTCATCGAGATACTCATACGGAAAGACACCATTTTTTGTCAGAGAGACGTAGTCTCCACCAAAGCAACTTTTTAAGTTATTGAAACTGCTACAACCTTTTACAAGCTCATCTAATGATGCGCCATAAATTGCAGACTGTCGATGAAACGTAATTTGCCAAGCGTAACTGACATATACTCTTCAAAATTGTTTGGAATACATTTTATTATATTATTTAATTTTAGTTTAGATTTAATTTCCTCATCGCCAAATGCTTCGACAATGATATGACCATCAAAACCACGAAAATTATTTAAAACGACAGGAATAAAATCTGGCGCATGAAATTTCAAATTACAATTGTTATGTGCTGCTCCTCGATATTGGCCGGTTAGATGACAGTGATCGCGCACTTTATCGTTACCTAGAGGTTTCTCGCAGATATGACAATTAACTGCCTCATTAAAATCAATTCGTTGTTTGAATGTTATTTTTATTGAAGCTGTTCTGGATAATCCGTTGAAAATTTTATTAACATCGTCTATTAAATTTTTTAGTAACCACACGGCAGGACTTTTACATCGGTACAATTTTATTGGACTTGAAAAATTATCGTTAGCGCAACAAACTAATTTATATACTGCTCCACAGGGAACATGTTGTATTTTTCTGGTGCTTGATTTACTTGGATCATTTTCTGCGCCTGCCACAGGAACAAGTAGACACTCGAAATCAGCATAAATAACAAACGGAATATTTAATTTATGATTATAATTTTTAAATTTTAATACTTTTTCTTTTTCTCCTGGCATTGTTATTCTTTGAACATTAACACAGTATTTAAGATGCTCTTGCAGTTTTTCATCTTTCGATAAACCTTGTAAACAACGGTAGCAAAAATATTTCTTATTTTTAGTTTTATTATATTGTCTGCCATCTAGGCCGTTAAAGGTTTTTTTTATCCAGCTGTAATGTTCTTATAAAAAAAAATAATTTATTGTATTTTGTGTAGCAAATGCTGAAATATATCTCGGGTAAACATTTTCTTTTTCATCTAGTCCGAAAACATTTCTTGAAATATAGTTTTGTTTTTCAAACTTAGGTATATGATTCTCTGGCACTGGAAAAGTTATCCCATTAAAATTAGCTCGTCTTTGTACGGCAAATATTTTTCAACGCGATCAGAGTTACAACTTTGAGGATGTCTAGCAGACAAAATTGCCCAACGGTAACATTCGTTATCATGATTTTTGACATTTATGCAACAATTTTTGTTTTTAATTTTGAGGGAGAGCAACGTAAGAAATACCGCGAAGTTCGTTATATTTCATTGTGTGAAATAAAACTTCTTTTATCATTTCAAATTTCCAACCTGATCCTGATACAGTAAATTCCTCCAATTTTTTATTTATTTCTTGATGTATTTCATCAGCGCATATTTGTTCCAGCAAATATTTTTCGTGATTTAGCCGTTAAATATGGTTCAGCAATCTCGTTGATGAAATTTGCATTTATATCTTTTTGAAGTGCATGTAACTTTGATAAAATAACATGATACTGTACTATTAGCTTGATACCTTTATGAACTGCAGGTTCTCGCGTTACAATTGGATGCAGAAGATGAAATAAATTTGTAGAGTTAAAATTTACTAAAACAATTTGTTTATCAAACCGATAGCTCTTGTCAAATCCTGCAAAAGCGGTGGCTATTTTTGTAAGTTTTCCTATAAAGCTCTTTTAGCTATATCACGTTACTTCAGCATTGCTGTATAATGTAATATTATATCTCTAATTGATTGTTCGATCGATATCTCACCGCACACTGCGCACGCGCTAGTTGAATAATCAGTTAGAGATATAAAATGCTTATAGTATAATGGCACAAAATCTGACAAGCGCAAACGAGCAAGAGTACTATTATATTCACCCCAAGTACAACTCGTACGCGGGAAATATGTTAGGGTCGATGATACACGTCAAATAACGGACAACCGTTTGGTAAATCAACACCAGCTGGTTATAAGATTAGCGTTAAAGGTTATAATGCTGAAAGAGTCGAAATGCTAAGGAAAGATTTGATTTACACTTTGTTTTGCGGAGACATACCAGCTGGACAGCGAGTATATCATGTCAACGGCGCGGTTACTGTAACATTTAAAACTTGTCTTTACAAAGTGAATTTCAACCTCATCCCGTATTTGATTTTACGAGGCAAATGATAATGGAATTATTCGAAATATCCAAACGAAAAAAGTGTTAGGAAAAATACAGAAGGACGGCTATCTTAGAATAAGTGTCAGAGGAACACAAACAGATCAAGTTGGTTATTATAGCCACAGATTTGTTTACGAAACTTTTAACGGACCTATACCCGATGGTTTAGTGATTAATCACATCAATGATATAAAGACAAATAATCGGTTGGAAAATCTAGAATTAATTACCCAGCAGGAAAATGTGATAAAAGGACGAAGATGGGTCTAATTTCAGATATCCGGTAAAACTTATTCTTTCATTTAATCTTGAAACAAACGAGGAAATCAAATTTAAATCAATTAATTCTGCGGTAAGATATTTTGATATTAATCCTAGAGCAATAAAATTTATTGCAGATGGAATAACAAATACGGCAACATCACAATCAGCCTTTGACAGAATTATCTTTAGATATAATGATTAATTATATTTTCTAGCTCGTTTTTAGTTAAGCAGTTGTGAGCAAACGCAATAACATCATCTTTATCAAATTGCAGCGTCATTACTGCGCTCTCATTAAGTTTATTTTTTTTTCTGCCGCTGTTAGTAGAATCTTATCAGAATCACCTTGCATAACAATAACATGAACAGAATAAGAACTATATCTTGACAAACATTTTCGCACTGCTTCGCTAATTCTTCATAATTTAATATATTAACTTTCTGATGATATTTTATTGCGTTAGTCATCTTATTATTATAAATTAGATAAAAATATATTATAATATGAACTTGATGAAACGACTTGCTGATATAATCGCGGACGATAATTTTACAGCAAGAGATGCTACAGTCGTAGATAAACACGACTCGATTGATTACAAAGAGGATGACATTCTACTTAACAACGACGACGAACAAAACGAGATTGTAGGTGTAGTTGATAAAAAAAAATTACAGCAGACCGACAACTGGTCGATATAATTTAAAATATCATATCACGAAGAAAATTTTGAAATTTAATTTTACAGTAGATGAAAATCAGTCGTTTTGGCGGCTGATAAAACCTTTTTAAAACATTAGAATTCCAGACCGACAGAAAAATATAAAACTCGATTTTATATTTGTCAAAATATTTAACCTAATGACAATTTCTGACGATCGCAAACGATATTTGATATCGTTATGTGAGCCAATAAAATGTAAATATGTCAAACGTAAGTACGAGGAAATCTACATAAACATTATTTCACAATTTTTTAGTTGGTACCCAACTATTAAATTTATCGCTATAACCGCGCCACTTGACAACGCTTTTATTACACGCTTTTTAATTACTCATTCGATAACGAAAACATCTCGTTCAGTTTTTTGTAGTTCTTGTTCGTAAAAACTACCAATCACAGGCTCACCTGCCAGATGCTTTAGCGCATATGTTACAGGTATTGTCATTAAAACTTTATCAACTATAAATACTTCTTCAGTCCAGTTTGGGGTAAATCCTTTCTCAAATACTTTTTTTGTCAGAGAAATTCTAACTATATCGCCGACTTTAAATTTATGTCGCCGGTACATATTTTCATTTGCCAATATTGGATTTTTAATTGCGTCATTTGGTGACATTTTCCTCTCCTTGGTGGAAAGAGTTCGATGTTTTCACATCGGGACATCTGTCGGATAAACATAATGCAATAATAACCACAGGCGGATGTTCCAACCGGCTGTAGTTGATTAGACGAGAAATTAATTTTTTTAATTTTTTTAAAAATATATTTTTTTTTATAAGATCACTTGGAGGAAGTCCGAACGAATCAAATTAATTATTATCGTAGACAGCAACCCAGTGAGTGCCAGATCCATCATTAAAGTTTTGTATATTTACAACGCACAAACCGCCTGCTGGTACATTATCTAATTCGTCTTTGGAATATACTCCGCGAAATCCGACAATGTCATTCAATTTTTCAATTATATCAAACTTACTCAACGGCGTCTGGTGCCTGGTAAAGTCATTCCACCTCCTATCCCTAGCAGATTTGGAATTAGACTGCCTGCTAACCCCGCTAAAAGTGGAGCGAAAGGAATAATTCCTCCTCGTTTTGTTTTTCTTGGCGCTCCAGGACGCTTCGTCATCGTTTTCTTTTTTTTAGATTTTGTCGCTTTGGCTGGCATTTTATTATTTATTGTTACATAAAACTACTTGACCCAGCTTGGGAAATCGATAAGTAAATAACTGTCATTACCTGACTTTCCGATTCCGTTGGCTGGTATTTGGCACGTTGTAACTTTGTCACGATAAATTTGTTTGATACCGTCTTTAGATATCGCTTTTTTAGTTGCTCCAGATACCGCCCCTGACGCTGCCGCTAGTCCAAGTGTTCCTAGTACAGGCAAAATTTTTGGTATTGCGCTAGCTATTGCAGAAAATGCTGGTCCAAAAAATCCGCCGTGTTTTCACATCGCTGTTATTTGTGCAACAGACAGTTTGAGAACAAACGGTTTTCCCTGATCGAGTTTATTGATTTGCTGTTGCGTCAACATTACTTTCACTGCGGAGACTTTGTCAGTCTCTGAGGATATCATTAGAGAGACAGAATTACGTTTGGCAACCGCTGCTGATAATTTTTTAATTTGACCGGGCGTTAGGTATATTTCTCTGGTTGTGTATTCCGTTTTCATTTTATACTTGTTTGTCACACAATTTTCATACTTGGACAGTCATCCTTCCCTTGGTCGCATCAATTGTCAAGAATCTATCACTGACAACTAGCGCATATATGTTATACTGTTTCGGCTGGCAGTACGCCAAGCGTCCAAGTGACCTCAATATCAACAGTCGATCCAGTAACTCGTTCGGAATGTTTTGATATGTCATAATAAAAGATAGGATACAGTGATCGAAATTCCTCTACTGATATCTGAGACCCACTGTCCGCGTCCTGATATTTTTGCATAGACTCCATAAGGTACATGTACGGCCGAGATATGTTTCTGGTGGCGTCCATGGCAAAATTGCATTCGATTGCATGTTCTGGATATTGTCTAGAATTTACTCTAACAAAGATTCGTCTTATGTCAAGGTTATCAAATACGGAGTTGTACATTTCTTGATCATTACGACGTGCCTGTCGTTGAAATACAACGAACAAATGTCGAGGTAATTGTTCGCTTGACGTAGTTGTAACACACCAGGTGTAATCAGTTGCGTTAGGAATTGCTGTTTGGTAAATTTTATTTTGCTGAAAATATATTTTTTCGTGTACGCCGTCAATAATGATTCGAGTTCCATTGTTTTAGCTACAGATGGGACGACTCATGGCATCCACAGCGCTAATCTTGTAATAGCAAACTGTCCTCCAACTACTCCAGCAGCGTGCATTATTCAATCGTTTTGGTCAGCTCGATCTAAAATAAGTGTATGTTTTATCCCGCGAAAAACTTTGTTATATTCGCGGCAAAATCCAAATATTGTACTTAACGGAAGCGTCATCGTTATTTGTCGCAATTCTGCGGCAAACGCTTTTCGTTTGGCATATCCCTCGTTATATTGCTGTCGTCTTATTCTTGTGACCGCTAATCTTATTGAATTGCCTATCGCAGCTGCATCATCAGCAGCTGGATAAGCGATTAGATTATTGTTGTCTGCAACAGGATTACCTTCACCAGTGTGGATTTCGCTTGAAACAGCTGTCCCAAATCCGGTATCATTAAACCACATCATATTTGTGGCCACTGATCTCGAATAATCATCGCTGAACGAGATGATATTTAGTATTGTACTCGCTATAGGCAAATGGATTGAAATATCTTCCACAGTTTGATTGGCCAGTTGGTACCGTGTACTTATAAACACGCTCCAAGCGTTATTGACAAGTACAATTTCTGCACCAGCTGCAATATCACCGCCTATCGCAGTTAATAATTGGCCACGCACTTCTAATACCGCCTTGTGCGGCAGTAGAAACACGTCCTCATCTCTTGTGTTAAAAGTTCTGACGCCAACTTTATTTGGTTCGCTTGTGTTTTCGTCGAGATACTCGACATACTCGAATTCTGTCACTGTGTCGTCGGTATCATGTTCTTCGGCAAGATCGAGATAATTTTTAACTGACATTATTTATTCTATAATCCACACAAAATTGTGTGGCACGCAAAATTTCTGCAACTAAAAAGCAGCAGGCGTTATTATTTGTCTTGTTTTCTTTAGAAGTTTGCGTATTACCTCTTCACCACGTGGTGACAATAATTTTTTTGTTGTAGCTATCATAGCTCGTTCTGTTTCCGCTGTTGGTGCAATATCTGATATTGCTCGTTTTATTTCCGCTTTTCAAGGCGGGCTGCCTTTAATTTTATCAGCGATATTTTGTCCTACTGCGGTGCCAGCAGTGCTAGCAGTAGCTTTATCCGCGTCAAATGCAATTGGTGCTACTTTACACGCAATTCCTCAGATATTTTGAGCTATTTTTGTAAATATATTTCAAAAAAATCCACCCACAATTTTTCTTCTTTAAATATTTTTTGTCTCATCTTTGTTATTAAATTAGGTTTACAAAATTTACGCTTACAATCACGAAGTGATCGCGCATAAGTGTAATACGTGACAATTTCATTCTCAAGATCTATTTGTCGTCCTGATCGATCTGTTAGTTGCATTGTTATGCTGGTTATTTGATTTTCAGGAGTAATCGGATAGTATACTATTTGTCGAGGAGTAATTTGCATCAGTGTCCCAGGCGGGACATCTGGTGAAAAACTATAGATTGTTTGACCTTGACTTCCTAAAGCTGAATAAGACCCTAATGCAATAGAGCAATTGATTAATATTGTGTTCACTTGTGTTATGTTGACAGGCAGATCTCCGTCATATGATACACTTTGTTTTAAATCCTAATAATGATGCGATACAAGTCGCTGGTGAAAAAACGATTATCAAATTATTTTTAAAAGTGATCCTGGCTCGTAGTGTATTATATTTTGGAGCCCGCTCAAAATTGTCTGCATGAATGTATAATGTTATCAGTTCTCTTATTGTTTTGTTGAGATCAGTCACGTTATACGCTCTCTTTGGTATTCTAACTGATACCCAAGCACCAGAATTAAATGTAAAGTCATAATTGACCTTTAATTTTACATATGCCATAGAAAGCCATACGGTAGCAGAAATTAATCCGATTTCGTACTGTTTATTCGGATCTAGTATTATTGGCGGATTATAGTGGACAGAAAAGTTTGCGCTGTCACTCGTTGTTTGTGACGAGTCGAGTAATAATGTTGTTGACATTATATTTATTTTGTTAGATAAGATCGCTATGTAAAATTTTGTACTCGTCTAATGTTAGTAATCTGCTCGATCTAAGATTATCTAATACATCAATAATTTCGTTGTCGATTTCTGCGCTTTCATTACCAGCCTTTTTTGATGTTATTAATAATATAAGTCTGTCAGCCAGTTCGGCGTTTGATGTGAAATCTCGAACGCCAGATCCAGTGGTTTCTCTTTCCTCTGGTAATCTTATATCTCGTTCGTTTTCATACTTATCAAATAATCTTTTAAATGTCCAACCTTTACCATAATCTTTTGGTCTCGTTCTGTATTTCGTTGCTGTCTTATATAAAAGCTCAGCAATAACTCCGTCTCTCACTATGTCTAACATAGCCAACATTTCTCTATTTGTGTTAGCTTTTTTAATATCTTCTTCAGCTTTAAAAGAATTATTAATTTTATCGTTTAAAATTATTTGTAGTCTTTTATAATCATCATCACTCCATTTTCGAATGTTATTAAGATCGTTAAGTTTGCCTTTTGCCAAATATATTTTTTTTTTAAAAATTCTTTAAGTTCGGAATCATCTATTCTTGACATAGCTTGTTTTCTGTAAAATCTTATCTTTCCTTGAAGAGACATTACTTCTACGGTAGCTTCAGTTGTTCTTTTTTGTTATTCAGCTAATTTCTTAGTTTGTTTTGACACATCTTCTATCAAATTCTTTAACTCGTCCGGATTAATTGTTGATGTTGCTATTGCTTGTTGAAGCTCAAGGGGGTTATTTATTAATCTCTCATATTTGGTTTGTCATGCATCAGGATCAGCAATATTTTTCACAAGTCCTTCTACAAGTTTTTTAGTTTCTTCTTTTGATCTTTTTTCAAGTAAACCTAACAAACCTTTTTCTTGTAATTTGTTTTAGTTTTTCTGGAGATAATGCTGATATTTCTGGTTGTTTGCCAAGTACTGCTTCGGTAACAGGTTTAAGAAAACTAGCGGCTGTTTCTTCTGCTTGAACTTGTCCTCGACGAGCTTCTTCCACTTTCTTCTTAACAGCAGCTAGAGTTGTAATAAATTTTTTTAGTAATTCAATTATTTGTTGATGCTTGTCCATTGTTTATTTTTTATACGCTCTATAAAATTCGTCTGTAGAAATGTGTCAATACAACAACGAAACATCTTAGCTGGATCACGTTGTAGTTTATGAAATAAAAAGAAATTGTATTTGTCTTTAGTTGCTCGATGATATAATTCAATAAATTTATCTTTTGTTACATCACCACATTGCTCGTTTGCAATATTTCTCACATCAACATTATCTAGCCCTGGAAACAGTATAAAACATCCCGTATTTCGCCTAATAAGTCTATCAACATTATAAAAGCCTTGCGCAAGATAAATCGAATTACATTTTTTGTTACGCGATAAGGAAAAATACGACTTAATATTATTCATCTCCTCGTTGTTTAGAGGAATATCGTCAAATACAATTATTTTATGCTCGGACGAATCAAGTTCATCAACGAGAATTAATTCCTCTGGTTGCTTGATCATAAATACGTCTTCGCCTGCGCCAAGCTCATCACGAAGTTTATCATTGTACTCGCTCAATAATTTGTATTTATCCTGTTGTGCGTTAATTGTGTAAATATATACCCTATCGTAGTTAAAGTTATCTTTGAGTAAGAGATTTAATAATAGATTTGTTTTACCAGATCCTGTACGACCTACAATAAGATAATGACAATCTGGAAGGTCGTTATTATGTTTATGTTTGATTAATCGTTCGGTATCAAAATTTAATATCGTTGACTTCGCCATTATTGTTATATAATTTTATGTTAAATTTTTTACATAATATGAGTTCTTACACAAAGTTTGGAACAGCATTTACAGGAGACGAACTAATTATAACTGATACGTCATCATTAGTCAAAAAAGACCGGCGACATAATGATAGGTAATTTGATGATATCGAATCAGCGAGTACTTGGTTTAGAAGTAGATTATCCGCCACCAAAGGTCGATCTTACTCAAGCGGTAAGTTACTCACAACTAAAAACGATCGACAATAACAAACTATCACTGACGGGAGGAACTTTAAGCGGTAACTTAGATATGTCAGGAAAAAAAAATTGGAAACGCATATTCGACAGCAAACTTAAATCAAGCCCAAGCGGTAAGTTATTTACAGTTGAAGTATATGGATGGCAACAAGCTTGACAAAACCGGTGGAACGGTTACAGGAAATATTAATATGTCGAGGAAAAAAATTATTGGGTTGGAAACTGCGTATCCACCAGCAAATGTTGATATTACACAAGCTGTAAGTTATGCGCAACTAAAATCTGTTGAGGATAAGAAGCTTAATAAGACTGGCGACACAATGACAGGTAACCTGATAATGAGCAATAACTAAAAAAAATAACTGAATTACCGGCAACCTCGCCACCAGTTGATGATACTGATGCTATTAGTTATGCTCAGTTAAAAGGAGCACTCGCCCCATATTTGAGACAATCCGGTGGACCAATGTCAGGTAACATAAATATGAGAAACAATAAAATAACGACGACATATGTTCCAGTTAACCCAAATGATCTGAAAAATAAGGCGTACGTTGATAGTCTATCCGGTGGCGGTATAAAACGAACTAGAAACAATGTTGGGTATATTCCAACACTTTTTAAGGTAACTGACAACCGAGTGGGGTTTGAGATAAGCGCATCGACACATTATCTTGACAATTATCCTTATTACGCTTCTCTGATAGACAAGAATGGACTACTAACAGAGAAGTTGAAAACTTTTGGATTAAAATTAAATGTCCCATTGCAGTTGCTATTTGGCAATTTCATTAAACTCTAGTGTTGGTCGAACTTATAATTGGCGATTGGAAGGATCAAACGATGATATCAACTGGACAACATTGTATAGCACAGAGAACACATATATTTCAACAACACAATATTTTACAATTCCGACAGAAAAGACCGTTAACAAGTACTTGTACTTTCTAGTTTATGTCGTCGCTGCTGAAAGTCCGTTTCCAGGATTGAGAGCATTTCAAATATACACGCTCGACGATCAAATTTAATCTAACATTGTAAAATAAATGTCAGAACCACCAATTATAACCGTTGCAAGACAATTTTACAATGGTATTTTTAAATCAGACAAAGATTTCACTACTGAAGCAAATTCTATAGATGAAATACGAGCGATAAATAGAATCCAAGATACAAAACTAATTAACATTAAAGATTTAAGTACTAAAATATCAGAAGAAATAAATAATTTTGTTCGCGTTAGGTATATGCGAGGACCACAATTAATAGAAGCACTAAACGACTTTGATATCATAAACAGATACTGTCATCCTGATAATTGTCTAGAAGAACAAAAAAAATTGAAATCCTGCTGAAAATAATTTTACTTGAGCTTGACAAGAAAAATATAGGTTTAATAATACGATCAAATCTAATAAAAGCAAGAGTTTATGGTGGAAGAGCGCAGGAAGAAAAACGAATAAATGATAATCATGATCGTCTCAACAAACTAGCGGAGTCAAAAAATTTAAAATTTAAAAGAAACAAAAATTTACGCGATAGTTTTTCAAAACAAGAAAATTTTAAGCTTCTCGGTATGTACTACCATGACAAGGAAACTCTAGTTAAAATTGCTAGTACAGCGGATACAACGTTAATTATAAAAGTGTACTCAAATGCAATTTTACCAATGATACGTGAAAAACCAGAATTCGATCCGATTATTGTTAATAAATCTCTAGAGATAATCAAAAATATTAACGAGGAAATCGATAACTTCAGTGATATTGAGCGAGAAAAGTTTTTTGAGGAAGTTAAACAAACAAAGTTGGAAGAAAAGATTGATTCTTATTACGACATAAGTGAAGAAGATGATGTTCCACTTCCATCGCTCCAGCGCTCTAGACAACTGTCATTACGAAATTAGTACAATGAAATTGAGAAAATACTCACGAAACCATATGAAAAATTAATGTTAAAAGTAGCTTCTGCTATTGGTTTTCTCATAACTGATAGAGACATACTCCGAAAATTAACACTAAAAATTTTTTAGTCGCATACGCTATTATCAGACAGCATCTTGTCCTCAGAAATTTTACGTTGGATCAAATAAGCTTGGTACTAGGGTTTATTGATCAAACAGAAAGAGAATACGGTAATTTGGTAAACAAAAAAAGATTTGTATGAAGTAGAAAACACGTTTGATTCCTATAGTTGGTTGAAGAAAAATGAGGTATTGACAGATAAACGATATAATGATACTTCGTCTGATGTTTATGACAAGTACAGAGATTTTATAGGTGATCCTAACAATAATAAGTTTCGTGAATTTCTTGATCTGATTGTTGGTACTAGAACTTTTACTATCATATAAAAATTGTAAACAAATATTGTATAATGAAAAAACAGATAATCGACTTCAATCATATTTCAGAGGAAATTCCAAAACAAGATGTTGATGCACTAATGCAATATTACAAATTTTATCATAAAAACCTCTGGTGTGTAAAACAATGTTACAAGTATTACAGTAGAATACTTCGAGTAATATTATATTTACCACTGCTCATGACAAGCTCTGGTATAATCTCAAGTGGAGCATCATTAAACCCGTTTTTATTAATAATATCTGGTGTTGGTGTTTCTCTTTCAACAGCGTGTAAGAAAATTGAGCCTCGACTTGAAACAAAAAAAATGCTTGTAAAACAGCAAGTATCACTTATAAAAAATTACTTGATCAGATACGATCTTATTTGCGAGGCGTAAAATATGATATGGACGACTTAATACGCGAGTTTCGCATTATTGACAGTATGTTAACAGATATTCTGCCAATGAGAGTCAGCAGGTATGAAAAAGATTAACATAAAATATGGTTATGTTTAGTAGTAATAGTAAATGAGCTGTTTCTATCTCAGAGACCCCCTTCCCCCGACAAACATATTTTGTCAGAAATATGCTAGAAAGCCTTATCACATTCAAGTTTAAAAAATAGTCATTATTTTGATCTAGAAAAGGCTGGTGAAGAAAATGTCAATGTAGAAGCGTTTTGGAGGGGGAAGGGGGTCTCTGAGATAGAAACCTCATTTACTATTAGTACTGACATATGATTTTCACTGTTATGTGTAGATGGTTGGAAATGGAAATGGTGCCTTTCTGACATACAATATGGCCACCATGACGGCCATCTTGAAAATCTTGTAATCGCTGATATTTTTCAATGTTGATCTCATTGCTGTTTTTTTTTTAAAGGCTTGTTTTGTTTTTACTTCAGGGCCTAGGAAGTTTGGTTGGCAATGATATAATGGTAGACAGAGCAGGACTTAAATTGTCATGTCCAATTGAAGGAGGGTCAGTAAGAAGTTGGGAAGACATGGAAATAGTCTGGAATTATATCTTCCGGGAGAAACTTCGTGTGGCCCCAGAGGGACAAAACATCCTTCTTCTAGAGGCACCTGTTACCCCTAATGCGGACCGAGAAAAGGTGGCACAACTAATGTTTGAGACATTCAAGGTTCCCGCCATCTATATTGGTAACCAGGCTGTCTTATCGCTGTATGCCACAGGTCGAAGAAGTGGGCTGGTCGTTGACTCCGGACACGAATTTTCCCATATTACTCCTGTTTTTGAAGGTTTCCCCATCCAAGAAGCCACATATCACCTTGAGTGCGCTGGAAAAGATCTTGGCAGGTATCTGACTACGCTTCTTGATGAGAAAGGTGTCTCGTTGTCCCCAGATGCCGATATTGACGTTATAAATGAGATCAAAGCAAAACTTTGCTACGTTGCTCCTGATTACGACCAGGAAATTAAAAAAGCACAAGAAGGCTTGCTGAACAAAAGCTACCAACTTCCGACTGGAAACGTCATTACCATAGGCGAGGAAAGATTTCGTTGCCCAGAAGCCTTATTCAACCCCAAAAACTTAGGAAAAAATATCGAAGGTATCCACAAAGCAGCGCTCGGCAGCATTATGAAAACGGAGATAGATGTTAGGAAGGAAATGTACAGGAACATCCTGCTGACTGGAGGATCCACCTTGTTCCCGGGTTTCCCCGAAAGACTCAAAAAGGAGATTGCCGATCTGTGTCCACCGGCTGCTCATGTAAACGTTGTTGCTATGACAGATAGAAGAAACCTCGCATGGACCGGCGGATCTCTGCTAGCAGGTCAGGATTTCTTCCAAAAGAATTGGCTGAGAAAGACAGAGTATGAGGAGGCAGGACATAACATAGTCCATACAAAATTTTAAAGACAAATTTAAGCATAGCGTTTTCTCAGATTGCATTCTTTGATAGACTTCTCACACAATGATGTCAGCTCGAATACTCTATTCCTTGAGACCAGATATTTGAAATCCGTGCAACAGTAAACAAATTACGTGAAGTACAATATTAGAACAGAGTTTCTATACTCTTTATATATGAAGTACATAACACTGTAGTATCAACTTAGTCTTGAAAATTACAGTATTTTCCTTTAAAGAAACATCACTGTAACCATGTGTTTTACTCTCGAATGATCTTGCAGATTCTAAATGCCAGTTATTATTTCACTTTTATTAATTGCTTCTTTATCAACATTGAAACAATATTCATTTACAGAGACAATGGAAATTTACCGGAACGCTCTTCTGACTTGAGGTTTTATGCCAAGCTAGGTAATAGGGAGATTGGTGCCTTTTGTAGTCGCCTAGCAACCTAAGTCCAAAGAACATGAAACCTTTAAATGTCGGGTTGAGATTCATTTTTTGTCTAAAGATGGTATTATATAAGTACTTTTTTTTATCTTTTGCAACTGGTCAACAAAAATTGTCACTCTCATGTTCCGAAGTTTATGGTCTCAACAAGCGATGTCAAGTGATGATAATATTATCAACTGTAAGACAGAAATATTTATCTAATGTTGAGAACTTATAGTCCAACCAAATTTCTCTTGTAAAGGCGAATAAAAAGATGTTTACACGATAAAGGGATCAAGAGGTGTATTGGACAGGTGGCTAACTTAGCTGTTTTTCATTGTATTTTGTTGGAAAGCACCTTTATGTTTATAAATGAGAGGGGACAAGGTTATCATTCAAGATGACCACAAATATGGGGGCCCGTAACCATGTATTGAGGGAAATACCGAAAAGTCACTTTGGATGAAATCACAATAACTAAAAATGCTTGCCCCCACCCCAACCCCACTGTTATCGAAATATCAATTTTCTGTACTTTTGAAAAAAAAATAAATATACATGTGCTCACATGAAACAGACTGAAAACATGTTGCCAATTCATCTTATATGAGGTCTTTATGAAGTTATGCTTTTGATATGAACAGGACAATAGCTATATCAACATTTCAGTTACAGTTGATTCATTTAGTGAACCCATTTTCCATGGAAATGGCATGTAATGCAGTAAAATAGTTAACTCTAGAAGTTAATTCCCAACACGTAAAGGATGTTTGAACAATCATTCCTATATCAAAAGATTAAATAAAAAAAGAAAGTCGTGTTAACAAGATCCTGAGTTAAAGTTCCTAAACGATCACATGTCACATCCCTGCAACAGTCAATATCAAGAACTGTCACATCCCTGCAACAGTCAATATCAAGAACTGTCACATCTCTGTAACAGTCAATATCAAGAACTGCACATCCCTGCAACAGTCAATATCAAGAACTGTCACATCTCTGTAACAGTCAATATCAAGAACTGTCACATCCTGGCAACAGTCGATATCAAGAACTGTCACATCTCTGTAACAGTCAATATCAAGAACTGTCACATCCTGGCAACAGTCGATATCAAGAACTGTCACATCCCTGCAACAGTCAATATCAAGAATTGTCACATCTCTAACAGTCAGTATCAAGATTTAGAATTCTGACGACTAGAAACAACTTCATGATGCTGTTTCAAACAATTCTTGTGAATCATAAACCAGTATTCTCTGATAAACACCTGGGGTGGTCTTTATTAAAGAAGACACCAATTAAAGATGATCGATATATATAACACGATCGTATATTAAGTTGAACTGACTCCCTCTTCCATATGAAATATAGGTCATACTAACATATCTAACATTAATGCAATCAGCCTAACTAGTGAGGATGATTTTTTGCTAGTTATCCAACAAGGTCATTTGATGTTGTAATACATCTGATAACTTTACCTCTTGGCTCCATGCATACCATCACTGGAAAAGACAATAGGAACATACCTGCTGCATCAACATGCATGGGTTACGAGTGGTAACAATTTCAAAGTTGATATTTTTATTTTTTCTGGGCATTGTACCTTTATTTGATGGTATGCTTTTCCTGTTTATCATTATTTTATATATATATATATATATATATATATATATATATATATATATATATATATATATCTATCTATATATATATATATATATATATATATATATATATATATATATATATATATATATATACAGACCTGGCTGGTTGCATGTGCGAAGTGTGCAATGCACACAGGCACCATTTAATTTCCTGTTAGTTTTATTCGCAATTTATTCAAAGAAAAAAATTTTGAAGAGGCGCTTGGAAAGGCACCAAACATTCATCGCACACAAGAAAAACACCACGTGCCAGGCCTGTATGTATATGTATGTGTATATATATATATATATATATATATATATATATATATATATATATAAAAATATATATATATATATATATATATATATATGGTTATTGTTGTATAAGTTATATATATATATATATATATGTTAAACACTAATATTTATAGGTTTAAAGCTAAAGGTCAAAATATATATTCTGGCCGCTATGAATCTTGTGCTCTGAGCCAGCCTGTGGCTACTGTGATGGTTTGGTATGAGATAACTCTGTTCTGTTCAGCTAATTCAGTGACCCAAAACTTGATATCATAGCTTGTACTGCAGTTCATCTTCCCCTTACCCAATTTTATGTAAAAAAATGTTTTGTATAGGAGAGTAACTGTTACTAACTTGTAATGAAAGGAAAAGTCTTTACAGTGACACAATTATCTTATAGCGCCATCCCTGGGCAACTGAATTTAAGCTGGTATGTTTGCTTGTTTGCCTGGTAGCCCGGCTACCATCTGACTATAAAACTTGTTGGACCATGTATTGTGATCACCTGTAACAATTATATTTGTGTCTCAAGAGACTGCTTGTTGTAACTTTAGGTGGAAATAAAATAATATATCCATTATTTGTTTGTTATGTATATCTCCATTTATTGGTGCCTTTGTACTTGCCAGTTTCCTTTTTTGTGTGTGATATTTATTGTGTTATTTATAACATTAGTTATTTTGTTTGTTATTATCAGGGATCTAATAGCAAATGTACCATAGGTTCGTAGTATTATATTTAAATTGAATTTGAACATCACAATATTTTTTATATCCAATTATCCAACTACAGGTTCTACTGTAGGACAGTATACATTTTCTCTTAGAGGTTTACTATTTAATTATGGGGGGGGGGAGGGCCTGAGATTATTTTTTAAAATTAATTTCCAGTTCTCAAACAGCTCTGCTCTGATTTATAACTATAATGGCCATTTATATTCATCAAAATAGTTGAAAAAAATTATCTTCAGGTAAAAGAAAGAAAACTATCCTGAATTTAGAGAAAATCCCATGTCCACTCACATTTACAATAAATGGTCATTACTTCACTATGGGATTTTATACTTTACTACAGGAATTAGATGGTCTTTCTCTTTCTAATCTTTAACAAGAAAGGTTGACTATAATAGCAGAATGGTGTACCCGGCAGGTACATTGTAAATAGAATGGTGTGCCTGACAATATTGGACTGTTTTTTCCACCTTCATGTGGGTAATGTTGTAATAGCTGTTTTTTGTACTCATCTCCCATTAGGTAAATAAAGCAGTGTACACAACAAAGACTGATTTTATCAATAATTTCATCTCCCCTTCTGCTTCCTCTGCAAGTATGGGGGTCGGTTGGAGAAGATTGGAACATAGATGACAGCAGTTTTAAAGTAAAATGCATGTACTAAAAAGAAACTAACAATAATCTGCTTCAAGTACATTGTTGTTATTTGCTCCATGGACTTCCTTCTCAAGTCAGACATAGAGTTTACAGTGTCTGCATAAATACAATGGACAAGGTTAGATTGGTTCAAAATAGATTTGTGCAAATTTTCATTATTAACGTTTGTACGTGTATATTGACCAAAAAATATAACAATACTATGGAGTCATCTGCATCCACTATCTGACTCGAATGTCTGCTTTGCGAGGAAAATATTTGTCAAAGTTTTCATATACAAGAAGGTTATATTTACAATGTATACTGGGAAAATTGGTCTTAGAGTTTATATTTAAAAAGTCATCTTCACTAGCCAAGGTTCTTATATGCTGAACTATCTACACCTTGGCATTTCGATCAGATATTTAAGTGCATCATGTCAAAATCAAGATGTTCAAATTTGAACACTGTTTCTACATGATCAAGACAAGGGAATCACACAACTAGAATGGACTGATAAATAAGCAATCTTCCACTGCCAATCCGTATTTGCACAAATACATCCATTCCCTCAAATACAACAGTAATGGATTCTCTCTGGTATGTAGTCATACTTTACATATTAAATTTACAAAGTATTATCTCTACCATTTTCGGCCAATGCACAGTTGGTTAATTGGCATTACATACTAAGGGAGGCAACTCATGAAATCCAACAAATGCCACTAGGACAAAGCACAAAAACATCTGATCAATAAGCCAAGGTGTAGATAGGTTAACATATTCATCCTTGGCTAGTGAAGGTGTTAAACAGTATACTGGGAATATTTGTTGGAGATTTCATATATAGGAAGTTTATATTTACAAAGTATACTAGGAATATTTGTCATAGATTTCCATTAGTCTAATATGTGTAGCAAATTTCAGAGAGGTATCTTAAATGTTTTCTAGTTTTTGCCCTGCAAGTGAAAATATTGTGTGAATGATTGACGGATGAACATGCAAATGCCAAAAAAAATTTAAATATTGAAGCTAACAAATTTTGAATAGCAAATGGTACATCATATAGATGTATACTAGTCTAATATGTGTACCAAATTTCAATGACATATCTTAAACAGTTTTGGAATTTTGCAAAATAAACTAAGTGGATATTGCTAGATGGAGGGACAAGAACCTTAACAATATTGAAACTAATCACAAAAGGCACATTTGGATTTATAGTTTGATATGTGTACCAAGTTTCATAGAAATATATCTTTAATGGTTTTGAAGTTATGTTTTGGAAACAATAGTGTCAGTGAAGAAATCATTGAATGTGTGGGGTTTAACTGCATGTCAACACAATAATAGCTATATGCTATCAATGAAAGGTAAAATTTTAAAAATGTTATGATAAAGAATTCAAACGAAAATTAAGAATGCAAACCGTTCCAAACAAACATAAACATGACATAGTACAAGATAAAAGATTAAGGCAAAGATGTTTAATTAGGCAAGAGAGAACTCATTTATACACAACTCAAGACCAGAGAGTATCTTTTAATTGATATATTTTGTAATTATCTACGTAAAAGTAGAAAACAAATCCAAGCATCAACAACTTCTATGTTGCTATCACAGACAAAGTCAGGTCTATGTTAAAAAAAGTAGTCTTTTAAACTCTTCTGACACATACTGAAAACTCTCTGACACATATTGGAGACATTGTGACACATATTGAAGACTTTCTTCACATTAACTCACATACAAAAATGTAATACTGATTGGTACATTTTCTAATAATCACTCATAGTTTTCTCACATAAGCCAACTAAAAACCTGCAAATGAATAAGAGAAAATTCTCTATAGTAACACACACGCAAACAGGTACAAACTAGTAGTGGCTATAGTCAAGAAAGACCAATAAGTCAATTACAGGCATTTAGTTTACTGTTCAACCAACTTAATATGAATTAAATCCCACATGGTAAACAATTATTTTGAGACAAAAAATATACTTGTGAAATGAGCCGAATGTGAAAGGTAAATAATTGTTTTGTGCAAAACCTGCTCATGACACATGCTGGTTACTAATTAAGTTATAAAAACCCAATATAATATAACAGGAAAGAGCCAATAATGTATTGGTAATATTGGTCACAGTAACTGTTCTCCAAATCAGAGTTGCTTAATGAGTGTCTCATTGTTCAATAAGTAAAACAGAAGTAACTGATTTAATACACTAAAGAATATTCTCTTTCTGTCAATAAGTTTTTCATTTAGTATTGGGATGCCAAACAAAATGAGGGAAAGAAATCTCACAATTTAAGATACATCATTCCATGCAAAAATGATAAAACTCAAAAGAACAGATTTCAACCTTTAACTAGGTACATTATTGACAATAACTTTATTTTCTTGACAACTGGCAATAGAGTATAGCATGAACTTAAAAGTTCCTTTTGATTGATTGTTTTGCTATAGCTTGAAAGTTTTAGCAATTCTATACAGTAGAAAGCTTTCAAGTTTGAAATCAAACTAAAGTTTTATATGATTTTTGATTTATGTAGTGATTTTGTGAGAAATAAGCTCACAGATATTGCTTAAAAATCTTACTTTTAAAGAAATAATGTTCCACTGTATTGGTTTCTAACAGCACTCCCACACTAAAATTGAAAACCCAATCAATCTTAAAACCTGACTCATATGAAATAATTTTCCCAGTTCACTATGTTTTGTATTAATTTTGTTGGAGTGTACTTACTTTGCTTACTCTTATTAAACCATCACCATAATTAAAGAATGAATTATTATTTCCATGGAATAAAATGAGTTCTTTTCTTTCATTTGGATGATGAATATCTCCCCAAATTTCATACTAGCTATTTGAAGATACAGTTTAATATATGATTACCCTCAAATTTAACCTGGAAATTAGTGAATTAATTCATGAATTATTTAGTGAAAGGAATCTCCTGGTACAATTAGTAATTTTAACAAATAGCTTTACTGCACAAATCAAATGAAATGATTAATAGTGAACAGTTCCAGAAAATATTTAATGTTATCAGGGTTCAATCTAAGCTATATATTGATGGCCAGCTTAACTATCAATGACATATCCACACGGTATAGTATGATAATTATAAGCTCAATATTTGTACCTCTCTTTGCCCAATATGTTTGTACTTGTTAATTAGGTCCTTTGCATGTGCCGTGCATCGTGCAGCTGAGTGACTGACTGACAGATACTGATGTTTATACTAGACTGGTTACACTGCTGTATGCCTATGACTTCCTGTTTAATGGCATGATACATGAGTTGCGCCATAAAAAAATGACTTCACAAGAGGTGATTAGTGAACATAACGACAACTTCATTACAGAAAACTGGCCAAAAATAATAAATCAAAGAGATACTTTTAACTGAAAATGTCTTAAAAAGGTTTCCTTTTTCTTTATCCTTTCCAGCAACTGATAGTAAAATAAACTTCAGAAAGTCCAAAGTACAGGAACAATGGCTTGCTATGATGTCAATGTCAAAATTTGTCTCAAAATCAACACTGCAATGAAAACATGAAGGTAGAAAAATGTGAAGTAATATTCATTTACATGTCACAAGACAATGGTCTTATGCAATGGGTTCAGGTTGCTATTCAAAACATTGTCAGAACAGAACACATCGGCAATGAGTTAAACACCCTAAGCAACAATGGATTCAATATAAAAATTTAGACATACATATATCCAGCCTAACTATGTTTCACAGACTATTCTGCATCAACCTCAGGTTTAGATGTAAATTAAACGGTGGAGGGCTTCTTTTATTAAATTTTGGAAGAGTGCTGATGATATTACACAAAGTAAACTGACCCAAATGTAGGAGAAAAATTAATTTATTTACTTTCAATATCATACATTCCATAAAGTGAATATATTAAAACATGAAAAACATGCATATATATAAAAGGGCTGTTCCAGTAAAACATGCTTGAGACCCAGGGAAAGCACTTGGAGTAGTCACCCATAGATGAAATTTAGAATTTTGTATTGTTTTCATATAAACTCTATAAACAGAATACCCTGGCATATATTTTTTTAAAAGTGCCTTCCCTGAGTACTATCTATGTTTAAACGGAACAGCTCTAATAATAAAAATATGGCAATGGCATGAACTATTAGACCATCATATCCTGACCAGGCCCCTTTTATAAAATCGCAAGAAGCAGCTGACTACTCCAGTATCATTTATTTTCATTGGGCTCAATTTTCGTGGTTTTGTAAAACAAGGCATTTTCGTGGGTTCTTAAATTCGTGGTTTTGCCTGTCAAAGTTTGCATATTAGTAGGTATTTAATTTCATGGTTTAACCTCTACAAATACCAAAAATAAAGAATACAAAAGAATAAAACTATGCCAATGCAAACGGCAGCCACTTTAATGTTTAAAACAATACTACCACCTGTATGAGCACAAATCAAAGACCTGGCAAGTTCAATACTTACACCGTGTTTTCGACCAAGTGAATAACATCAGTTGAAGCCAACGCAGCCAACAACATTAAAACAATACTTCCATCTCTATGAGCATAAATAAAACAATTGTCAAGATTAATCACTTTCGCCATGTTTTCGTTTGAATGCTCAACATCAAAGGAAGCCAATGCAGCCAACAACACTATGCCAATCGGTTATTAAAGTATATATGAATGATCTCTTACTTAAACCACAGTCCATCAAGTTGCACCATCAGTACTTTCTGATGATCATCGTGTTAACACAGTGGCTTAAGAGTGGTAAAATTCAACTTAGACCCTACCCTCGGTTCCTGGACTTCCTAACCCAACAGAAGCTGCAAACACAATGCAGGTGCTTGCTTACCAGGCAGCTAATGATGCAGTAGAACCCCTGCTTCAGTCTCTGTCCCAGAAAAGAAAGCGAGGAGAGTATAACAGTTATCACGAGGAAATCCGGGCAAAGACAGCCAGATACTCCATTGATAATGGTGTTGCCAAAGCAGCCCGCAAATTCAGTAGCAATCTGAGTTGTATGACCAGGGAGACCACTGTACAGAGTATGCGGGACCAATACATAAAGTTAAAAAAGCAACAAAGGCAAAAACTTTCTAATTTACCCAAATCACCTTGGGGCAATCCTTTGATGCTAGGAAGCATGCTTGATGCGGAGATACAAGATTGGATCAATATTAGGATTGTAATGGCTGGGGCAGAAGCTGTGATCACCAAGCATGCTCGTAGCCAGCTGGCACGTTACAGTGGACACATCAGCATCACCAAGCATTGGGCAAGGTCGTTACTTTGCTGTATGGGATTTGTTAAGCGGAAAGGAATGAAAAGCGTAAAACAGCTGCCCCCTGATTTTGAAGACATTAAGAAAACGTTTTTGGAGAAAGTTAACACTGTAGTGAAACAGCACAATATTCCAGACTGTCTTATAATAAATTGGGATCAGACCGGGTGCCAACTGGTGCCAAGTGGCAACTGGATGATGAAAGCCCACAGATCTAAGCAAGTGTCAGTTTCTGCACTTGATGACAAGAGGCAGATAACGATTTTACTTGCAAAATCAAAATCTGGAACTCTCCTGCCCCCACAAGTCATTTACACAGGGAAGACTGACAGATGCCTGCCTAAGGGTGTAGTTTTCCCTGACCCCCAGGATGCGACTCAAACAGACTCGCACTGGACTAATGAAGAATCTGTGATACGTTATGTGGATAATGTCATCATTCCGTATGTGAACAAAACATGTGACCGGCTGCCCCTTGCACAATGCAATCAGCAAGCAGTGGCAATATTTGATGTGTTTAGAGCCCACCAAAGTACGAAGATGCTAACTAAATTGAAAGACAGAGGAATCATTCCTTTGTTTGTGCCTGCCTCTTGTACAGACCGACTTCAACCACTAGACTTGAATGTAAATAAAGAGTACAAAGAAGAATTGAAGTCACACTTCCACGAGTGGTATGCTAAACAGGTCATGGACACCATTACGGAAAAAAAAGATGTTACTGGTGACAATCAGTGCAAACCTTGCAACCTCATTAATCAAGCCAATTCACACTGAATGGACAATTGCAGCTCACGCGACAATGAGTGAAAGATCAGACCTAATTATCAGTGGTTTTGAGAAAGCTGGATTTGTTTAATTCAGCAATTTGGGGATTATTTACCTGAGAAGCATTTGTGAGTACCATGAGACTTGATTGACATGATGTAGATACAGTAGCTTTGTCCAAAAATCTGTTAAGTGTGAGCTTTAATACTCTGCTGTAATTAGTGTATATACAAAGTGTTTCATTAATAATAGTGTTTCAAGAAATAGTTATAGCATTTTACAGGATTGTTGTTCTTTTGGATTAAAATGCATGGATAAAATGAAATGTGCTTTTGGAAGGATTTAAATGTTTCAACAACAGTTGTACTCAAATGAAGGATTGATTTAAATACGTATTAAATTTAATTTTCATATACTGTTATTTTGTATTATTTTTTTTCTTTCATTTTCAATATTACTATTGTTTGAATACCTTATGCTTTTTCTCTATTTTCTCTCTATCCTTACTTACCTCACACATTGATTTAAGGCAGTGAGTGTAAAATTACAGACACTGGATACCTTATCAAATGTGTGCATTGAAACAATATAAAATGATTTATAATTCTTGTTTCAAAAGGTTAAAATAAAAAATAAAACAAACACATGTAAAAGCTAATATTTAATTACCAGATTACAGTATTGATCTTGATTTATCAAATACTAGTAGCTGTGTTAATCTCTAGGAATGAAACACTGTAAGAAAACGGGGTGGGGGGAGCATCATCCTATGTGGCTCATTTTTTGTTGGGGATTTAAAGTCGTGGTTCGGGGCAACAACGAAAACCATGAAAATTGGTCCCCCATGAAAATTGATGATACTACAGTATATATTCCTGAATCCAAGACTGAACCCTGCAGAGGAGTTGTAAATCTCAGAAAGAAATTTCTCTTATATTAATAATCCTAATGATCTAGTTAATACTTTATTACATGTAATCGCTTTGAGTTAAAAACAACAATTTTCATGCCCTCTTTCCTTCCTCTTTTTCAGTGAAGAGCTATGAAGGAGTTGAAAACATTAGATTGAGAGTCATGTGCCATAGCAGTCTTTACTTTTTGAGAGTCATCATTAAACATCAAATCTTGTATGGGAGGTCTTTGCACACAAAAACAGTCTCTTGAACCACCCAAGAAGTTATTTATATAACAATGAAAATTATGTGAATTATATGGATATTGTGATTGCTACAAACCTTGAATTTAAACACCCAATGTAACCTGTCTCCAACATCAACAGTGTTGCCCACTGTAAACTGTTTTCCCCATTAATGGTATCTCACAATGTAAACATTATAAACACTCAACAGTATTGCCCAATGTAAACTGTTCTCCCTATCAACAGTATTGCCCAATGTAAACTGCCCTCCCCACCAATGGTATTGCCCAACGTAAGCTGTCTTCCCCATCAACTATTGCCCAATGTAAACTGTCTTCCCCATCAGAAGTATTGCCCAAAGTAAACTGTCTTCCCCATCAACAATATTGCCCAATGTAAACTGTCTTCCGCATCAACAGTACTGCCCAAAGTAAACTGTCTTCCACATCAACAGTATTGCCTAGTGTAAACTGTCTTCCCCATCAATGGTACTGCGGTCAGTGGCATATCCATGAGTTTACAAACAACAACAAAAAATATGAGTTTTGCAACACCACAAAAAATTATCCAAAAAAATAAATCACCATGCTGTAATCCAATAAAATTTGGCTGGTATGAAATTGCCATAAGAACATCTGCCAGTCATGGTTTTTGAATATGTCTATTTGATATAGTTCCTATATGAACTATGGCTTAATCTGAGCAATGTGGAGGTTGACACTGATGTCAGAAATAACAATGTGTCCATGGCAGCATGATTATCATATTGCTAGTCAGCAAGGATGGATCAATATTTGATAATTAAGTTTTTAGTCACTATCACTGTCCGAAGATTCACTGAGTTCAAGGTCTTTACCTGCAAAAAAAAGAAAACTCCCTTTTATTTTCATTACATATAACAAAAATGGGAAATAAGACTTAAATGATGTCAGTGATGTAATACAGGAATAGACCACAGGAAGTACTGTTCACAATAGCTGTTTTTTCTCCAGTTTTGGATGTACTAGTGAGTTATATTCTACCATATCCATTCTTGACTACTACTTGATATACATAATATATACCTATAAGACCCAGAAAGTTTAAAAACCTTACTGGAAATAACCATAACTTCTTTTCATATCTACAGGACCTGTCATCACTCACATGGCTTACATAATTTAACAGCTTACCATTTGACTAAGCAGACTACTGTAGTATTGTAAGAACCCATTCTATCAAAATTATTTGCCAAACATTTTACCATGTTGATTTTACCTATTTTACTATATCCTGATACAAATATTTTCTAATGGTAAACATAAAATTAATATTCCTAGTTTCTTGGACATAATCAGTCACCAAATATCTTCATGATATAAACCCATTTACAATGTTTTATTGAAACTGGATGAGAAATATAGTTTCTAAATCTAATGTGGTAACAAGCTCAGCAAATAATATGCATTGTATCAATCAGATGCACAATGATTACGTAAGTTTTTTTGTCAACATAAAGCAAATCCAATTAAAATTTGTTCTCCAGAGTAGTAACAAGCTTAATAACCAATCTGATACAAGTTTATCTCATTAATATGCATAGGTCTTGTTCATAATGACACTCATCCAACATCCTGATAATATATGACTATTTAACAAGTTTGATCAAAATCTATCAGAAATCTAGTTCCTACAATGTTGGTAAGTTAGGTCACATTAATACGCACAAATTTCACTCATATATTTAACAAGTTTGATCAAAATCTATCAGAAATCTAGTTCCTACAATGTTGATAAGTTAGGTTACATTAATATGCATGAATTTCACTCATAATCATACTCAACCAAGAACTTGATGACAGGCCTATTTACCAAGTTTGATCAAAACTCAATCGAATATACAGTCTATGAAGTGGTTAAATAAGCTTCAACTAATCAGATACAAGATCACCCCATAAAAATGTTTATTGGTCTTGCTTTATCCAACATCTTTACAATGTTGTCTTAGATACCAAGTCTGATTAAAATCAGGTCAGAAATACAGTCTCTCAAGTGGTAAGAAGTGCAGCCAATCATATGCAAGATCACTTCATTATTATGCACAAATCTTGCTCATACTACAATATTATATATCTTGATGATACATGTTAACCAAATCTGATAAAAAATATCAGAAAGAAAGTGCTGCCAGGCTCAGCCAATCTGATGCAAAATCACTGTCTTAATATGTATCTAAGATCGTGTGATTTACATCTATTTACCAAGTTTAATCACAACTGGATCAGAAATACTGTCTCTATAGTGGTAACACACTCAGCCAATCTGAAATACTGTCTCTAGATTGGTAACAAGCTCAGCCATTCAGAAATACTATCTCTAGATTGGTAACAAGTTCAGCCAATCAGAAATACTGTCTCTAGAGTGGTAACATGCTAAGCCAATCACATGCAAGTTCACCTCATTAACATGTGTAAATCCTGTGCATCAACAAATTCATGCACAATTTTACTCAAACAAGTTGACATTCAAAGTTTGTTCCAAATGAAATTAAAAAAAAAAACCATGGCTACCACAGTGGTAACAAGCTCAGTCAATAAAATGGAAGGTCACAGTATTAACATACATAGATCTCACTCATTATTGAATTTATCCAAGATCATGATATTGTAAGCCCATATTTCAGATTTGATGAAAATCAAATCAGAAATACGACTTAACAAGCTCAGCCAATCAGATGCAAGATCACTTCATAAAGTTTGTGTGGATCTTGCTAATTACCGAACTTGCCTGAGATCTTGATGATAAAAGGAAATACTCCAAGTATGATAAAAATCTGATCATAGGTTTGGTCTCCTGAGAGGTAACAAGGTAAGCCAAACAGATGCAAGATTACCTTACTAATATGCATCAATATTACTCATTATCAATCTTGTCCAAGATCTTGATAATTTAAGCCCATGTTTCCAGTCCGATCAAAATCAGATCAGAAATATGGCTTACAGAATGGCAACAAGCAAGATAACTTCATAAATATTTGTGTATCTCATTTATTATCCAACTTGTCCAAGGTTATCGGTACAGTAACCTGATCTGGGTATTTGTACATTATTGACTATGATAGTGGAAGGACATCATATTTTGTAAGACCCAAAAGGGTTGAGTATTATTTGATGTCCTTCCTGTTACAAAACAAGATGCAACATAAACATCTAGAACAAGTTATTGAAATAATGATGTGTTTATTAGATACCTTAAACAATTTTTTCTTAATAAAATTACAAGTTTTTATATTGCTGTCATTCTTCTACTTTGATTATACAGTCCCTTTATGCAACCACTGTTAGTTTATGTCACCCTCAACAGTAAGAAATCTAAACCTGTATCAGATGTGTTACATGATGCAAGGTTTCGAATTAGCCTAGGGAAAAGTTGCCTTTATCATGAGCCATGTAAATGTGGTTATATATTCAAATGCATGTTCCAAGTTTTATCAAAATCAGATCATAAATTTGGCCTCTAGAGTGGTAATAAGGTTAGTTAAACAGATGCAAGTATAACTCACTAATACGCAACTAATTTAGCCCATTATCAAACCTATCCAAGATCTTGATAACAAAAGCTCATATTTTAAGTTTGATCAAAGTTGGATCACAAATGTGGCTTCCGGAGTATTAACATGCTCAGCAAATCACGTGCAAGTGTTACATATATGTAATTAAATTGCTTGTGTGTTACGTTTAAAATTCTTTTTTATTTTATTTTTGTTTCATTACATTTTATTGTAATGATTATTTTCATGGGATTCAAAATTCTTTTAGTAATGTTGTTTATCTAAGATGTAAAACATATTACATGAGTAATATTTTTAGTTCCCCTTGGTCCGCGGTAGTGTAAGTGCTACGCGAAAACGATTGGCTATTGCCAAGGTCATTTCGTCTAGTCTGAATAAACAATGTTTTATTTTTAAATTTATTTTAGAGTGAGAGTAGATAGGGATTCTTCCTACGTGACAAATAAAATTTTTCTTATTGCATTTTTCAAATGTTAAGAGACCATGTAATCTATCTCGCAAGAACGGGATGATAATTTGTTGGATATAATAACCCTTTCTGAGCGCTCGTCAGTCAGTTGTATTCTGAAACCTTGAAGGCTGGATAGGTTTTTATGTTGAAACCAGATTGTTTTTGAAGTTCATTTGTTTTGGAATTTAATAATTTATTCTCTAGAAAACCAAACGAGTGTAGTGTTTTATAAATTCTGGGAGAAAGAAATTCAGTGGAAATTTATTCTAGAATTATTCGGAAACATAAACTGTGATTCAATTGAGGAATTGTTGCTATTTGTACAAGGACCACATCTGACATCATCGCCTTCCATATTGGAACGTTGTCAAGATTCGGACCTGGATTCTAATAGAACTATTTAGTGATAGGACTTGTATTCTTCATTCTTAGGATTAAATTTTGGATTATATTCACAAACCGTAAGTCCCATTTTCCAATTTTTACATTGTTTTCTAGGGAAATAAATTATTTTGTTAAAATATACAAAGCTTGTTGTCTTCACTCTTTTCTCTTGTTATTATTGTACGAGCCTACACGTAACACAAGATTACTCCATAAATATGTATGGATCTCACTTGTTATCAAACTCAACAAAGATCTTGATAACATAAGCATAAATTCCAAGGTAATCAAAATTTGATCAGAAATGTGGCCTTCGAAGTGGTACTGAGGTTAGTCAATCAAATACAATATCATCTTTTTAATATGCATGGATCTTGCTCATAACTGATATATCCATATTCCAAGTTTGATTAAAAATGGACCAGAAACATAGACTCCAGATTGGTAATAAGCAAAGGCTGGCTGATACATGACTGACGATGCACTACACATGACAAACACAGCTGCATACCATAAGGTCACTTGGCCTTGAAGTCAGGTGAACTAAAATTCACTCAACTTGACTGCATCCTCCAAGTTTTATAGCCTATAGCAAGCTAGCTACAAATTTTTTAAAAGCCTTTGAAACAAGCATTTTGCTTAAAATTGCTTCATGTGATGCAGAAAACTACATGTTTTTAGTCTATAACACCAGAAAGTTGTTGGTACAGTGTAGTAGAAGCAGCAACAATAAACATGCTAATGGATGGACTGACAATGGACAGATGATATACAACATGCTATTGCGTAAGTTCTCCTGACCAATAAAGCTAAAATATGATGACATACCTACTTATCAACAATGTCATTTCTATGATTCTTATTATTTAAAACTTTCAATCCAAGCCTGAAAGAGCAACTAAAAACAGGCCAAATACTATTAATTCGCTAATTTTCATTGGGTACCAGTTGTCATCGAGTTCATGTATATTGATCTAAATTTGGTAACACAACACATATGTAAAATCAACTTACTTAGTGAAAATATTCTTGGTTGACTTGAAGCAGCAGAAGTAGCAGCAGTATTAGATGTTGCATTGACTGCTTTCACTGAAAATAATTTGCATAAATACTAGAATGATTATCATAAATACAATGAAAAATCACCTTAATTTTCAACAATCATCAAAAACAAAAAAAACATAAGAAAAAAGATAATTTGTAGATGAAACTGTATGTGCATTTTATAAATGTGAAATTTTCAGTTGTGCAAGATAATATAAATAATATTCCCTTTTCACACTTAAAAATGGTAACTGCATGAAATGTACATGTCCTACAGTCTGAGTGTTATAATAAATGCACGTGTCATACAGTCTGAGTTTTATTAATAAATGCATCTGTCCTAAAGATGAAATCAAAATCACTTAGTAAAAAATAACACAGAAATGCTAAGTTTTACAGCAAAGGAATTTTTTATTTTAGATTATGGAGGAAAATTAAATTAAATTCTACATTTGTAAACAGAAGACTTCTATAATATTATGCATATGCTATGTTTTCAGCCAGATAGGTGCTTGAAGACAATTCAGTGTATAAAGTTTTACCTGCATTGGAGATTCATCATTTAAATTAATAATCAAGTTAATAAAATTTATAAAATACGTGTTCACTAACAAACAGGGCTTTTCTTGCTTCTTGACATAATGATCATAATCCATGGGATTGTGATTAATGGAATATTGTGTTTACAACAAATAAAATGAAATAATATTTTTAATCTTTTGCTGAAAAACAGTGTGTGTGTGTGTGTGTGTGTGTGTGTGATTTGGATTTTTAATGTAGCTTTAACAATTTTTCAGTCATATCGCTACGATGTCTGCAGTGTGGCAGTTTATAGTGATGTCTAGCACCAGGGCATCATGCCACAGACATGTAGCATCATGTCCCACCCATTCTCATTATCCTGATATCAGGCCAACCAATCCTAACACTTAGTGAGGCAGCTGTTAGTACCATTTTTATAATTCTTTGGTATGACTTGGCTGGGTATTTTAATGTAAAACAAATTCACAATTTATCACAATCAGGTGCTAAAAAAGTTCATATTTAAGTATAGTCTATGCATTAATCCTGTTTTTAATTAAATTATTTAAAACAAAACCAGTCTCTGGGATCAGGGTACCAACGATTTCTTACAAGCAGACTCAATTATAGACTGTACACCTTTCCAGTTTAACTGTTAACATGTCACAAACAAGGGCCTTGTGTCTTGCATGTGAATGACATTCTGATGACATAGAAGCTGAGACTGAAACTCCTGGTATTTCAGGGTATAATCTTTATACATGCAGAAATATTATTCCAACGTCTGTTGAATAAAACAAATGATGTTGAAAATATATGACTTTCAAAAGCCACAACACCAACCCCTAAAACAATTGATAAGGATGCCAGCAGCTTTCTGCTAACTAAAGGCAAGGAAGAAAGTATGTAATAGCATTTTATGGCACTTCAGCACAATAGTTGCTCTAAACTGAAAAACTAAATATTAAAATAAACACCAGCACAAAAATATAGCATGATAAACCATTCCAAAAAAAAATGTACAAAGTACAAGAAAAGCAAATATAAAATATAAAGATCTTAAAATTTGCAAAATGTATATAACACAAAAGATAATGGAAAGAGAGACTGAGATGGCTAACCTGGCTGACTCAACATAAAAGTCAAATGCTAGGGCAGCTGGCCAGAGAGTTCCTGGTTAGCATGATATTTAAAAAGTTTTGTATTTGATGAAGCACAAGCCACATTTGTTAAGATTGGCAATATTTGCATAAACCTGAGAGGTCTTCATGCCAGAATGCTTTCAATCAAATTTGGTCAAATTCCATTCAGCAGTTATTTTTTCCGAAGTTGGTACAAAGTTTGATTATTGCATTATTTGCATGTAAATCTTCAAAAGCCTTTATACACAAATGCTCACTTTCCAATTTTGGTCAAATTCTGTCTTTCATAATTACAGCAATGGTGGCCATGTCTGTAGGCCAAATATGTACAAAATTCCAAGACATTTATGCCAGGATCCTTTCTGTAAATTTTAATCAAATTCTGTTCACTGGTTTTTGAGAAAGAGTTTCTTGAAGGTGTTTCTGCATTTAGTAACAGCTGCCATATTCAATGGCAGAATGGCATTATTTAATGCTCTCTGCTAACTACAGTTGAAAATGGTAAAATTGTCCTTGAGAAGTAGTTAAAAAATGCCAACTGCTGACAGATGACACATGGCAGATACAAGGTCATACCATACGCTCAGATATTAAGACATGAACAAAATTTTTAAAAAATTTTTTATTAAACTTTATAGTCAGTGACCAAAAATATTATGTCCAAATACAAAATAAATCAGAAAATATCTACCTCTGTTAAATGCAACTGTAAAATAAACAGATCAGTTTAAAACATTCTATCCAACAGTCAAGTTATGTTATGGCGGCTTTGATAATAACATGTTGCTTTGACATGACAATTGTATTGCTACAAAATAAGGTTGAAACAATATGCAAAAATATGTACACACTAAACATACTAAAAAATTTTAAAAATAAAGGACTCTTGGGGCAATGTATGTCCAGTAAAATTAAGAAAATATTCCCACCTGCATCTGGTTATACTTGCATTACTTTCACTCTACTTTTATCTACATTCATCAAAAGTTGTTGCTGGTTTATTTCAAGTATGGTGACCTATGCATTTTCTCTCCTTTTTCAAAAGCATGCATCACTCAAAAGTAACTGCGAAGTATTTTTAAAATTGCAAGATATAGATCAAACATTGTAAAACTGTCTTGTCCTGGGCAAAATCTCATTGAATCAAATGCAGAGGGTCATATTACAATGATGTCTATTGTTTATTAACTCCTGAACCCTGACCCCAAACTTACAATAATTAAATCTTCAGGTTCTTTTAATATGAACAATTTCTGCAAATAAGTAATTACAGTCATCTAACTAAAAGAATTACAAAAATGTGTTTGACTATGTTTGACTGTATACCTTGAGGAGTTTCTGGTTCTGAGTCACTGCCTGAAGAACTAATGTCACTATCCTCACTGGCACTGCTATCACTTATCATACCTATTGGTGAGTTGTCTGTAGAAGAAAAGAAAACGAATATTCCATAAAAACTGTACAAGAGATAATCTTCATGAAGTTTTCACTTTGTCAATTCTCTACTGACATTCAGTATAGAGCCATCTGGTTAAAAAATTCTAGATGCACATGACCAATATAAAAAGAAAAGTCTTTTTTTAAAAAAAACAACATATATTGAGGAAACTGATAGCATTTAATGGGAATAACAATAAAAAGAACTTTGTTACATACATTTATATTTCCACTCTTTTTATAAACACAGAACCTGCCTTGAAAGACTACCACTTTTACCAAACACTAAATGGTCTCTCATAACACTATACAATAAATAAATCTGCCAAATGAGAATCTAGCCTCACAAGACTGGTGGTGCCTAATAGCAGTGGTCTTTCAATATTGGTTTTACTTTACTACACAACTATAAGCTTTCTAAGTCAATACATTCGTTTACAGAGCTGTGAAGTTATGACACTGGCTGATGCAATGCTGAATCCAATATTTATATTTCACAACTCAATAAAACAAAGTGTTGATTTAAAGCTTCGAATTGTTTTTCTTATTTTCATGCCAAGATCAAAAATATACCTAACCCTGCAAAATATGTTATTTTGCAGAGCTGAAATCACTGTGAGGAAACAAATACATTTTACTGTTAAGCATGTTACAAAAATCAGAATTCAGAAATAATTGGTGTTCTTTGAGAATTTTCATTGTGAGGTGCTTTATCATGGTCAATCAAAAGTTTCTCTTATTTGAAGAATACTACTTAAGATTTTCACATTTCTATTAAAAGGCACATATATGTAGACAAAAAGGAAATGCATGCCCCATCCATAACACACAATTAGATACATACAGCGAACAGAATGGGCTATCTCTACGGTCATAAGAGTAAGTTGAAAAGACAAGTGACCCACTTCAATATCTCTTTAACAATATTGAAAATCAGACCCAGTCTGAAAATATTAACATCGATCTGTGTATCAAAATTAATATATACACTCGAGTCCAACTGCCAACAACATTTACCCTAACCTGCTGTCACTTAATACATCGGTAGATCAGGGTCTATGTTGTTTGTTCTACTGATTACTCCTAACAAACTGCATAGAACCAGATCTGCCAGAGCATTATGCAAGAGCAGATCTGGGTCTATGCAGTCTGCGATGGACTCAATTTATAAGCAAGTATATAAAGTAATTCAAATACCCTGGGTCACTTTAAGTTACTGAACAGAAAGAGAAATATTTGTTCTCTGAAGACAAAAGTCTCAAAATGAAGGACAATGTTGTAAAATGATGAAGTAAACAAAATTATCAGTTTTATCTCAATTTATCCATAGTTTCTGAAGTCAATAAATGGGATCATATATAAAGAATGAATGGCTATATTTGTGTATGTAATTCAGCACCATCAATACAAATTATATTAGCACATTTTATGCAAATGAATTGACTAAGAAAGCACATATTTTTTAAATGCATTCAAAGTAAATATAACTATATCATTTTAAGAATGTTTTTTAAGTCAAAAGCTGTTATTGTTTTTGCTATAAGCAATGTCAATGTTTTATGCTGGCACATTTGATCAACATATGCTATCGGATAGGGACAGATTTTGGGTGTTCCTCATTCATCGTATAAACACTAACTGAAATAGAACCTGATAAAATAAAGCATCCTCAATTCAACCAAGCTGTTACATACATATTTAAATACATGGTAAAAGTTTTAATACAGTGTTCATAAAATAATCTACTGAATTCTCAAAAAATGCAAATATATCCAGGAGTAAAATACCAAGTTTTTTCAAATTGTAACTAGAGCTCTGGTAATTACCAACATTAATACATAGCATATTTCTACATTTTATTTTAAGTAGATGCAAGAAAATATTTCATGAGTGAATTGGAAACATTTTGTATTGTCGAGAAGAGAAGAAGTGCAAACACTGTATTGCCATGAGTGGCAAAGCCATGAGTGAGAATACAAAATGTTTCTATTTTAAAAATGAAATAATTCCTTATATCTACTAAAAGAAATGTAAATTTTCATTTTGTTATATATATATATTTTAATGTAAAACCATCATATTGCATGGAATTTTTTCTCCATTCTGTGCTGATTTCATTAATGGCTGCATTACTACATAAATAAAAAGAGGCTCTGAAATTTTACAATAATCTGAGGACAGCAACTTTTTACATATTTAGATTGTGTATATAATGCTTAAAATGGTGTATTTGTCAAATTAATGACTGTTTCCACATGAAAATTAAGATATTTTTTATTTTCACTAACACACTTCTTGCATGGATAGATAGAGTAAGCATTGTTGGGATGGGGTACTGTAGAAACAGCAGAGAACAGTTGCATCTGATAGACTTCTGAGTTTAACATCTCTGAAAAAAATCACTTGCCCTGACTAAGAAGCCTCTTGCCTACAAGACCAAATATGTTTCTCACTATTAATTTGACACAATGTTGATAATGCTACAGTGCAAAAGAAAGTGTGCTGATTTTTTTGTGTGTATTAACCTTTTATCAAAGTGTACTTCCAAGAAAAAAATATTTGTGACCTTCCCTACTAAAACTTTGATTTGATTTGATTTCATAAAAAGCAATGTTTTTCTCCACATCCTGATGTAGCCCAGTAATCAGAAGTTTCATTTTCCAATTGCTGAAAATATCTCGATATTTCTTGATCCAAGTTTAAAACAGAAACGAAGTCTGAGAGACTTTGGTCACTTTATTAAATCAATCATTACAAACAGTAACGCCAACTTTTATAATCAGTTCATGTCATAGTACACTGGATGTGTTACAATAACAGAAAACATTCACTCCATACATCAACACAACCAACAACTACCAACTCTTTCAATAGTTCCAAATACAATGTGATTATACCAGTTCCTTTAGGGTGTAAAACATTGTATTGGAGGCATTTATAAATCACTAATCACCTTGCTTACCTTAATCGTCCCACTTGAAATTTTTAACAAGCGATGCATCAATAAGTCATCATGAACTAGGGACATCTCATTATTATTCACGCAGGACAAGTGGTTGATAATTATAGGAAACCAATGAAGTATGGAGAAAACAACAGTACTGTTCCTCTATTCATATGTCACCTGCTTTCCTACACAACAAAACATGTTAAGCTTTCGATACAATTAAGCAATTGTCATATGGTGGAGGAGCTACAAATGGAGCCCCAGCAATTTACCAGGGTCTTTCAAGAACTTCAGAATCAAAATGCTACATTTCATTTGCACTCTCGAGGTTTCTTTCAGGCAAATTATATAACTCTTTATTTCGAAAAGCCCAACACAACTCACTTAACTTATGGCAGGGGTACAATCATCATCAAGCTATCAATTTTTTTCCCTATGCATTACCATCATTAAATTTTCATTTTCAACCTAAACATATTTACAAAGATTTAGCCAACAAAAAGTAATTATCAACATCTTTAAACAAAGAACACAGACTTTTACATTACCTTTCTCTATTTTTGGCATGACAGCTGGGGGCTCAATATGTGTGGGTGGTGGTGGACTGCGACTAGGTTTCACCTTGCTTGGAGAGGCTTTCTGTCTGTTGTGGTCAACTGGGGTCAGAGGTCGTCCACCATGTTGAGATTTGCTTGAACCATCATCTCTAAAACATGGTGCAAAAATGCTTTACCAAAATCTCTTTCCAAACAAATAACACGATTCTTTATTTTTCCTCTTGTAAATCAAACTTCTGTGACATTATAAAATCTTCTCAATTTCACTGTATTTAGTGTATTTTCAAATAAGGTTTTTATCATTTTTTTGCTGTCAATATAATTACTCTAAAACAAAATTGCTATGAATATATACAGAATGTTAGGGAAGCAGAATTGTTTTAGTAA
Source organism: Megalonaias nervosa (assembly GCA_016617855.1). Lineage (NCBI taxonomy): Eukaryota > Metazoa > Mollusca > Bivalvia > Unionida > Unionidae > Megalonaias > Megalonaias nervosa. The sequence goes on along the minus strand of JAECUM010000807.1, from coordinate 184,426 downwards.
ATTATGTTACTCCAATAATACTTACCTGATCACATTACATCACCATAACTTTCTCTGCTACCTCTGAATCCAACCCTCCCAGAAACACATCTTTCTGTTGATATATTATATAGAAAAACAGAAGCAACTCTTACAGGTTAACTCCCATTCTACCCAATAGATGGTTACCATTATACCCGGAGATTCCAGTTTTTACTTGAGTGAAACCTTAAAGCAGGGGTCTCAAACATGTGGCCCATGGGCCGCATGCGGCCTGCCAAGCTGTATCCTGTGGCCCACAAAATGATTGGTGTCATGAGAGAAAACTAAGGTGGTGCGGCCATTGGGCCATAGAAAATGCCCTCATGCAGCCCTCAGGGTTGTTTGAGTTTGAGACCCCTGCCTTAAAGGATTCTCACATTGCTAGGAAGGGTGGGAGGGATTATTATGTAATCAGGTAAGTATTATTTGAGAAACATAATTTACTGAAACATTTGCTTTCTCCATCAAATACATTACCTGATAATATTACACTAGAAGAATAGGTAAGAGAGAGAGGAAATGCAGCATCCTACTTCTACCTGTGTTACCCAATAGGAGCATAATTGCTGTACTAAAAGTCCTCCTAATGATAGTGTAGCATAACAAGAGATAATTTGTTTATGCAAGTGCATCAGAGATTTGTGATATTCTGCACTTCATTCTTGTCTCACCATCAAGTTTCCCAGGTGAATCCAGCAAAAGTGGCAAATTTATGTCTGGGTCTGAGGTTGTGGTTTCATGATGCGGAGTGTTCACTGTCTGTGCTACTACCACTAGCACAACAAGATTCAGTTCTATTATTAGTGAGGTCTAGTCATGCACATGGAAGCTAGAGAACGCAGGCTAGACATGCCAGTCAGTTGATTCTGCTATATCCCAAACTGAAACATTACATTCAAGGCCAGGCACATAGAGGTCGCCCATATTTCGTGAGCTGAAATCTTCATTAGCATACATGATTCTGTGAAAATTCAGAGTATGCTGATTTAATAATTTCCTTTTGCCATGCCACCAGCACTTATGGAGTTATGTCTTGCATTCCTGCCTCCGGTGGTAGAAATAGTCTTGATGCGGATATTTTCTGTGCATCTCAAGTAAAATCTGAGGGTACATGCAGGTTCATGCAGCTTTGCTTCTCTCAACATACTGATCAAGGAGAAGGATGAATAGTTACTGTTGGTTGACTTGTGACAACTGCCTGTTAAAACCTGGTTGTGTCATTAGAACAACAGTTACAATGAAAGAGCATGTAGTTTGGTCCTACAGATACCATATGTAGCTCCCTCATCTGCATGTTGAAGCAGGCCTTATCATACAATGCAAGTCATAAATGACATCAGCTTCAGTGAGTAGGGAAAACCCAGGTGAGATTACATTTGGTTTTAATGTAAGTGAATGTACTCTGGATGTGTCAAATTGGACTACAATTCAGAGATTATTTTGTTGCAGCAAAAATTGTCACTTCCATGAAGGCTGAACATGTCTGAGATCATGGAAAAGTATCCTTTGATTGTGATAGGATCTAACTTCTGGTCTTCAAAAAGAAAAAGAAAGAAGTTCTCCATCAGGGAATGGGTGCTGAGAGTGGTGTGATGTCATTGATCTGACACCAGTCACTGACAACACACAATTTCCCATTGTATTTCCTCAAACAGAATGATCTTCAGCTGTTGAAATCCTCTCCATCACTGAAGCTCCGAATTCCATTTTGATCAAGTACATCCCTAAATGGAGCCAGGAGAGGAGGAGAAGTTTTTCTGGACATAGATGGAATATTGGCAATCTCAACAGACTGAGTGGTCACTATGACCCATCTGGATGTCTACTGCTAAATCAAGCAGATAGTTGATCAAGGATGTTTCATCTAAATGGGGCAATCAGAGCTATTGCAGTCTGTGTCCCTCATTTCTTAATTATCTTCATAATCAAAACTAAAGATGGGAAGGTGTGTGCACATGATGTCAGCATATTAGCAACAAAGCCTTTTGAGTCATATTGATCATATGGAATTCCAATGCTTGATTGGAATCACCTGTAAGATATGTTCTAGTGCTGTTTCTGAGTCTGCATGTGGGTGGAGAGAGCAGCTCGAAATCACCTATGAAACTAATTTCAAAGATTCGATTGTGAGTTGTATGTTTAATGCCTATCTCCAATGTATTGGAGCATGCTTGTTTTTACAATCCTTGGGACACTTTTCTTAAAATACTGGACCAAGTATTTTTGACCAAAGCACACACACATTATACAGGTGTGCCAATGAGCAATTATATGTGCACACACATCTCGTGTCCATCCTCCATAACCTTAAATTGTTTATACTTCTTGCACATGAGTGTCACCTCTGTAATGAAGAAGTACAAGCAAGTGCAGACAATGCTGAAATAAATGCAAATCATGATACTGAAATGACTTAGAAGTGTGATAGTTGATAAGTACAGCACCTGAAAAATTACTCTGATGAAATCAAATGCTACCAACTGAAATAATGGGTGACAATAATGAACAGTAAAATAATTGCTAAACCATGAATAAAGAAGGATGACAAAATGTAACTATGATTCTCATCATAACAGCGAAAGTGAAAACTGGTACAACTAGGTATAATGGTAACCACCAAGTGAGTAAAAAGGAGAGTTATTCTGTAAGAGTTGCTTCCTTCTGTCTATATAAAATATGCACAGAAGACATTTTTTAAGTTTTGGGGGAGGGCTGGACTTGGAGGTAGCAGAGAAAGTTATCCTCATGTAATATGATCAGGCAATGTGTCTGACAGAGAGGAAAAATTCATTATAAGTGAGGGAACCCTATATTGAGGAATATTCCAACAAGACTATAAGCCAATAATGCAATAAAAGACAAACAGAGTATTCAGTGCTATGGAATCACATTATAACTGGTTCTGATACTCCAAAAACAATTTTTTTTAACACTAATAAATTATTATAAGTTAAGCAGTGATATAATGAGGGGCCTTACAGTGAAGACCAATCTACCTCGTTTTCTTGAGCTGAATGTGGCTGCATAACCTCTCCAGGGTGAATGTTCCAGTATCATGATCAATGATCAAGACACACTCCTTGTCCTTGGGTTGCTTGTTACCCTTGTAGACTGTGTGTGTCTTTCCTGATCCCTGAAAGATTAAAAATCAGTGGACTTGAGTAGAAAAAAAAAGCATCAACCCAAGTTTGGACAGAAACTCAATTGTAAATGTTTTTCTTGAAACTGACAAAACATTTCACTTAGTGTAATATTTTTTCCACAACAAGCAAAACAATATTTGCAAAGATATTCTTACATGTCTCTCAACAGAACATAACAACACCCCACACATGTAACATGTGGAAGAGCTGCAGTAAATAACTGCATGCAATTATAGGAAATGGTAGGACAGCACTCAGTAAACTCTCTAGTTCTTTTAACATGTGTATTCAATATACATGTAGATGACATTTTCTTGCATGTATTCTCTTAAGCCCTCTTGCATAACAATGTGACATACTCCAAACTTTTTGAGTAGTCTTTTTCTTGATATCACTTTTTCTGGCACTATATAGCATTGCAGTGCTGGTGCGTCGTAAACCCAAAAATGAATCAACTGCAATTAGGAAAATCAACTAATGATTCATATGAGACAAAAACCAGTAAATTTATCACAACCTAGACAAAGTGGGCAGTCTGTTTTTATATTTTTAAAAGACTGGTATACAAATTTAGCTGCCATATTTACAATATCTGGGTTAAGATCCATGAGACAAATAAAATACAATTATTGGAATATTTTAATTGCTAATATCAAAACCTTTTGATGAAAGCGCACAAAAAAAGCATAATAATAGGAAGTGTTTTGCTTCATAACTATGGTTTTGTAATGTATATTTAATTTGTTGTTGTTGTTGTTGTTGTGGGGCTTAATGCCATTTTTCAGCACACGATAGGCTATACATGACGGATAGTATTAATGGTGGAGGAAGAAACTGAGAAATCCCCGGAAAGAACCACCGACCCACGAGAAGCTACTGGCAAGCTTTCTCACATATTTAATTTGTATTGTGTGCTTGACTTTTGTCTGTAAATGAGGGTAGAGGTTTGGCCTACCTACAATTCTCATGTTTTTGTCATGTTTGTAAGATATAAATAAGTTGTTTACTAATATATGAGTTCAAGGTCTACAAAACAAAATCATTAATTCCTATCTTCAGATCAGTCTGTGGAATCATTTTTGAGAGGAATTGTTCATTTAAAACTTATTCATTGAGCTGCTAAGTGCATACTGACTTTTTGGAGGAAAACACTATTTTGGAATTATTATGAATTCATTCATAGACATTCTGGATAATATCATTGTAATACATTAAGACTGTCAGTACATCAACCTATTCAAGACTACTGGTACATCAGCACATTCAATATTGGAATTCATTGAGTATACTCTATACTTCTGAACTTGTGAAAGAACATTTAGGATTATTTCAGATTTAATTCACAATACTGTAAGTTCCTCTCAAATGTTCACTTTGTAACTTAGAGAAATAAATTACTTGTTAATTTTAATAAACTTGTTGGTTTCACTTCTTTCTGTTTCTTAATTTAAGAGTTGTAACAGTCTGGACAGAACTGATAGCAACACCAGTTTGTTTTAATTTTGTACACCACCCTATCTGAATTAGATTGAAGTAAGCATACATGTGTTATGCCAATGTGTATGCAGTATTCATGTCTACTCAAAATACATGTGTTATGCCAATGTGTATGCAGTATACATGTCTACTCAAAATACATGTGTTATGCCAATGTGTATGCAATATGCATGTCTACTCAAAATACATGTTATGCCAATGTGTATGCAGCATGCACATCTACTCAAAATACATGTGTTATGCCAATGTGTATGCAGTATGCACGTCTACTCAAAATACATGTGTTATTCCATTGTGTACTCAGTATACATACAATTATACCATACTGATACAGACAAGATGATACAAGGTTCATTTAAGTAGGGATTAAGTCACACTGACTGCCTGCTCATTGCTCAAAGAAAAATCTTTTCGACTCCAGCCAGGGCTGGTGACTAGTAAAACAATTACAAGCCCTGACTCAAATTCCACAATCCCAGACTCCAATTTCGATACGTGCAAAATTGCCCCTTTCGGAATATTATTTGTCACAAAACGTTGTGATTGCTACACTTCAAATACAAAAAGATTTTTCAAAAATCATATCAAATTGACTTGTGTGTTTATTTGGATCTCAACAAAATTTCATGTAAGGAAATGGTTTTCTCCAGATCTTGAGGCCAGTCATTTGTCTAATTGCTCTTACAATGTCCTTCTTACTCAGTGGAAAATGCATTTTTTGTGTTCATCAGCATCTGAAACATTCCCTGATTTATAGTTTCTGTTTATACCTGTGTTGTTCACAGGTGCCACTTAGTATGTTTAACCAGTGTTTCCTTACACTAGTGTAAGAATGAGCAAGGGACAGATGAATTATATTTCATTAAACTTTAATCTGAAATATCTTGAACAAAGCAACAGCACTTAAACAAGGCCATAAAAAATATTTACTCAAATGGTTTTACCAAAATCATTTGTAGTTGGGCTTTCCTATTTATCACAACTCAGCTAAATGATGGTCAGTTTTTAATCAACAACTCAAAAGCCAACATGGACACATTTTATCCCTTTATTACTTATAATACCAAAAAAACATCCCACATTTGGCCTAAACTCTCCCGATTACAACAATAAAGTAATCAATTAACAGCTTGTTTAGACATGTGAACCTCAGTTCCATTCCATGGCCACACACCATTGCACTGGCTGCAACAATTACTGGAACAGTTCAAGTACCCACTAGACTCGTTCTAGCTGGTTTCCGGCACATAAATAAGCAAAACGGTGTTTTACAATCACACGTTTTTTGAAGCTTTGTGAGCACTTGTTATAGTAACCCAGGCAATCTGTTCCTCATTCATAAATCACATACTTTGCTTTGAACACAAAGTTTGCAGCTTTCAACAGAAGTGTAATAAGTAGAAGATCTTCATAAGGGTAAGGGCAAACACAAGGATAAATATGAATAATTTGTTAGTCTTTAAACATCTTGAAAATAAATTTCTGCATTTCATCAGCACATTGAAGTCTTCTCAGCAAATTTGATTTTTCTTTTCAACAAGCCAGATGGCCACATTGCTTAGAATAAAGGTAGGGCCCGATCTGAAATTAGAGGGGCCCCAGGCATATGGCTATCTTACTTTTTCAGCACTACTGCTGGTGTATGTTAACCAAGTACTGGGCTTCATTTGCAAATACAATCAATCAAAAAGGGGTATATATCATGGGGAATCTGAGGCAGGTCACATGGATGCACCGACAAAATCTGTGCATCCTCAAAAGGTTTATCTTCCAAAGCATTTTTTGGCAATTCATTTTATTAACATTTTTAGAATTTTTATTTAGTATCATATGGCCAACAATGTGACTTTTGCTCCTGTACCCACCCCACCCCATGACTGCATCCAAGATGTGAAACCTACACTGTAATCTACACCCTCTATCATTGTACATGCAGATGGAGTTCAGGTTTCAAGCTGAAAGGAGTGATGATGGATGGATGGATGAATGGACACATGGAGTCATGGACAGCCAGATGGAAGGACATAACCAATCACAATTTATGTACAAAAGAGGATTTAAATGTGCCTAAACTATTCTTTCTGATAGATATGTTTAATTCTGAATCAGTCTAAAACTTCTTTCCTTTTCATCGTGTCCTATTAAAGAGATATTTGGATAAAAGGAAACAGGACAAATGAGACTAGACAGTCTAGTGATTTTATATAAATGTGTTACCGCTACATGGGGCACTGTCACTGTGGCTTGGTTTCTTTCTCCAATCTCCACCAAGGCATCTTTAGTTGTGTCTACAGATGCGGGTTTAAAATCATCTGAAACAAAATGATCTCTCATTTGTTAAATAGTCCCTTAGAAAAATTGAGTACCATAAACAGCACATTCAATGCCGACTCCATGTTGACAAGTCCTCTAATGCATGTACTGTAGATAAATTAAATATGTGTGCAGAAACCACTTATTTCTTTCAATCACAACAGCCTCATGTTTGACCTCAAAATTTATAGGTTACTTCCTTACCCAAAATGCAAGCCATCTACACAGCTTGGTCCAGATATTTTTCTTTGCATATATGACTCTGACTTTCAAACTTTTGACTACAAAAAATTATAAGCTTCTTTCTTATCACCAGTCAGTCACAATATTTGGTAACCACAGATGATGGAGAACTCAATTATTGTGTGCATTGCGTTTCTGTTCTTAAGATTGAGTAACCTTGCCCTTAACCATTCTGATCCCAAAATCAATAGGGATCTTCCTTACCCTGAGTGAAAGCCATTCACAAAGTTTGGTAAGTAGATGGTGCACAAACTGTTAATAGGCAGACAGACAACATCATAATACATTCACCACATCTATATTTTTCTTGGCTAACTTTATAAAATCATTAATTAGTGGCAATATACTTGAAAACAGATAACATACAGATTCCATACAGCAAGCATTTAACATGCTACAACAAAGAACAGCAAAAACAAGCATCATCATTATGGTGTCTTTTTAAGAGCTATTAATCCACATCAGTGCTGCCATAATCAGCAAGTACATTATTTGAAATAGTATATCAAGGTTACCATCTATTTGATTTTTTATTGTACAAAGATAAACGCTGATCATGGGCACAGTTCTTGGATAACTCAAGTACAGTGTGACACTGCTATATCACGCTCCATTATAACACAAATTTGGATATAACACAATTTTGGCATGGCTCCCGAAATTTTATATGCAAGTATTGTTCTCACACATAAAAATTTCTTGTTTTCTTTCTTAAAATAATGCAAAATAACGTGCAAAAAGTTTATAATCATTTTGGAGGAAGAGATCCTGTATGAATTCTAATACAAAACAATCGTGACGTGGCTCCAGCAATTTGATATATTTTTCTCATACACAGAATAAGTTTTTTCTTCTTAAAAGTATGAAAAATAACTTGTAAAACGTTTATTCAGTGATCACGCTGGATTCCCCAATGTCCCAAATTGCAATTTATTTTCCTTACTGGCGACAAAATATACCATCTGGCAAGGGTTTGGTTTTTATCTGAAATTATGGCTGTTTAAACTTTTATACAGTAGAACCTGTCTTGAAAGACCACCTCTTTTGCCAACAAATTATGGTCTCTCAAGACAGGTGGTCTCTCATAGCAGGTAACAATGCTATATAATCGCTATATCTGTTCATTGAGAGTGTGGTCTCTCAAGACAGGTGGTCTCACATAGCAGTGGTCTTTCAAGACAGGTTTTACTGTATACAACCTTGGGTTTTAAGTAATGAAATTCAGAGGCACAAAGAAAGGAAGCCACAAACTTTTTATAAAATGCACTGAAATTTAATTATTGTTAGATAAACAAATTCTTTGTTCATATCGACAAATCATCTTAATAGTGTACTGTTATATCATAATCTGCTTATTCTGACATCTGGCCTGAGTAGTGTAAGCTGTGAGATCTCTGCATTTTCTAAAACTCTTTTAATAATTTTTTTGTCATTGACATTTCTGGTAATGGAGATCAACTGGATGAGGCACTATATCATAACGGAACTTTAAGATGAAATAGTGTTGCAGTATTGGCTGATCACTAGCAATTAATATATTTATTTAGATTGACCTACGTATACATGTGTATGATAAGTAAAATTCCTCTTCTTTTCACTCATAGACTCAAATCCTTCAGAACACTCATACGTTCTGCAGTAATTTCCCTGTCAGAACAGAATTTCTGATGCATGTGTGGAAGGTAGCATCACTCTGCTGCCAGAAATATCACACAAAAAAAAAAAAAAATGGACATCTACTTGTTAGTTTATCCAACAATCATGCTACCACGCCTAGCTACAATCGACCAACTTTTGAAATCAGGAACAGTAACTGCTACAATTGACCAAACGACAGCTAATTCCTTTTCTCTTAAAATGTACAAAGGAAAAAAAAGGTTCACTGAAACTTCAAAGAAAACTGATAACCATCTGAAACACCGATCATTTTTTATAAATAGTAACCAAATAAAAAAATCAGTCTCAATCAATGTTGTACAATTATTTGTTGTAGCAGCCGCAATAAGAAATGGACATCTGTCTGGTCCTTATCGGTAACTTCAATAACACACGTTTCCTTCATGAAAGAAATCCGACTACAATTCTCATAAAAAAGTCAGCACCAAATTTAAATAAATGCAATGCAATCTTATGGATTGTTGCAGTTTCCAAAGTGACTGGAATGCGTTTATTGTGCTGTGAACGTTTCATTTTTGCAGGAAATATAATATGCTTTTGATCGCTACCAAAACACACATTAAATTTCTAATATTTTGAAACTATAGATATCTGGCTGTCAAGTTAACTGAAGATGGGGTATCTATCAATGATGTTTGTCAAACTTTTTAATTTGTTCACATTTTCATTTCCCTATCAACAGCCTCATCTCCTGGGTAGCCTTGGCAAAACGACTGTCCAATTTAAGTACATGTACCTGTAAATAACTATAGCTATGTTCTATTTGAGATATTTGTAGTGAAATGTTTAGTAACAATCGGGTATAGATCAAAACAAGGACTACCATATTTTTAATTAGTGTTGTGTTTTCTAACAGTATGGGAGTCATACATGAATTTTATAATGTGATCCATACTCAAATTCATGTATTTCCTATATACATGTAAAGTACTTAATGGATTACAGATTATACTACACAAATGTAAGTTGTCAATATACAAGTGTTTTTCAGTCCAGTTTATCTTCATTTAATTAAAGCACATATTTTTGCGCCCGGTTTTATTACCCCTCCCCTGGCTATATTTAAGGTAAATGCATCATTTTCTTTAGCTAATGGACTTGGTTGGTTATAAAATGGTTCAGTCTATAACAAAGTCGGGTTCTATGGACCCCAACCACTGTGTTATAGCAGGATCACACTGTACAACTCCCTGGCCACAGGGAGAATTCACATTCCTTTTGAATATTGTGTTTCAGTTTGTGTTCTTGTGATTCCTTCTGAAAAAGCAGTGTGCTAATTTATTTAATCAGACCAACCCTAATAGATCTGAACAAATAATTTAACGATACTAATACAGATCTAAATCTGATAATATAAATTATCAACAAATTATATATAAAACCAAACTAGAACAACTGCAATCACTTGCCATCACAAATGCCCATGCTTTTAACTGTAATTTATTCTGCAGTTCCACTGAAACTTTTGTACATATGACCCTTGACCTCTCACAGGTCTTCTGCATTGAGAAGCCAGGGATGACATTCCTCTTGCAGACAGTTAGCCCAAGGACAACATAACAATAAAAGTTTCATGAATTTTCTACCAACCAGTTTAGGAAAACAGACAAAGTGTTTTACAATATCCTCCCTATCAAAACCATCCATGTATTTACCACAAACCACAGCAAACCTACCGTAAACCACCTTTAAAATGGATTATTATTCTAATTTATCTGTGAAAATATGTTTTGCATGAAGAAAATATAAAACTTGTCATATAATAGATGAAGAAATTTTGAAATGAGACTTGATTTTTACACCAAGTCCAATTTGCAGCTGTAAAGTGTTGTTACGATATTAGCTTTTTTCGTAAGCACAACATCCATTACATCGTGACAAAATTATTGCTGGCAAACTTCCGATTCTGTTCGAACATCGTTTACAAACAAATTTCAACTAATTTATAGAATAAAAGAAAATGTTTGTTGTTTATTCTGTTTTTGTCATTCCTACATATTAATTTAAGTGTCTACAGTTCTCCCTAGAAATTCCATACCTCGCTGACATGTATAGGAAGGAGAGGTTATTTAAACAGCATTTGACAACATACGTTATTTGCTGTTTTTCAACAGATGTAATGTAAATCGTAATAATTTTCAAAACAAACCTGCCCCCTCCCCTTTAAATTTAGTAATGAAATTTAGATCATGTGGACAGATTCATTTGGCATAAAGCATTTGAGACCGCGATAATTGTCATATGATAAACGTCGGCAAATTACACCATATCAACAGACCAGTTAGAAGCAATTTTGATTTTGAAATTGCTTTAATTCAAATGATTATTGTTTCAGTTTTGCCTTTGTGTCATTGTATAGTACTGTAAAAATGTTCCAAGGAACAGAACTAAATCCTTGTATCACCCAGTGGAAGACAGCAAAAGGTGTATTGTTATATTTGTATCTGATGTAAAAACTAGAGATAATATCTTTAACAAGACAGATTTGCCATAACTAGTCTTTACATAACATTAAAAACCACACACACACAGACACACACACACACACACACAACAGTTACATGTCAAAGTGGATCCTCACGCACAACACAAATACAACACCTTTCTTATAAACTTATAAACAAAATAAGTTAATTAAATAATTATTATGAATTATAATGAATGAATTATTATGAATGATCTGAGGAACTACAACTATACTGACTGACACTTGACTGAGAAAAAAATTAATAATCTGTCTTTTATATACATATAAATACACATGACAGCTGACCTCCACCCACCCACTTTAAACTGCTGAACTTCAGCATTGAAAAAAGCAAAATTAAAATAAAATTAAACAACAGATTACAGAATAAAGATACATTAAACTTAATGGTCAAACTACTTCTGTTATGTCTTGCTTTATGTTTTTCGAATTCTTAAGGAATTTTTGGAAAATTTCTTTGCGTTTCTCCTCAGTTTTGCAACTCCATTTTTATGCTGTTGACAAAATATGCCTTATAATTTTGTGCAAACAATATAATAATTATTTTTAAAAATTACACAATGGGGACAATAAGGTCTTCTTACAGTGATTAGTTACTGAAACAGGGCCTTGTATATTTTTTGTGTCATTTTCACTTGGTCTTCTCGCTATTTGGTCAATTACCCTCCCCCACTATGTTGTTCATATTGTGACTAAAAAATCAAATAAAAATATTTACCTTTTATGGCACATAAAAAACACAATGTGTCACATAGAGTTTGCACATAAAAAACATCATGATGTGTTGCATATTGTTTATGTTACTATTTGTTGGTCATTCCAATGGTTCCAAATATTTTTTTGTATCATTTTTTTCACACACACCCTCTCCGCCATTTGGTCGGATCACCCTCCTGCTGCTATCTATATATATATATATATATATATATATATATATATATATATATATATATATATATATATATATATATATATGGGTGGGTAGGTGGGTGGTTTCCGGTAATGGATGTTGTAATGCTTATGAAAAAGCTCACATTGTAACAACATTTTACAGTAAGTTTGTGGTGGCTTGCGGTAAATACATGGTCCCCTATTAAAATGCATCTGTTCCATCCTGTTTGTTCTGCACTGGTAATACACATCACAGAGAAATTTAACATTTAGTTTTAGGGTACTTCTAAATTTTAACACTGGGGGTACACCCCAATTTTGGGGTGGTGAAAATATTTGTTTTACTTTGGTCTTACCATTTATGTTCTATTTAAAGAATTTTCAAGTTCTGTTATTGTACAATTTCTTAAAATTAATACATGTAGCAAATTTTGGAAACAGATTTCAACATGTTATAAACAAAAATATCTAGTTCTAAAACTAAAGATACCTGCAGGCAAGAAAGACTGGGTTCATTATCAAAGTCTAAGGCGTAAACAACTAAAATCCGAGTCAATCACCTACTGGAATGAGTTAAATGGCGGTTTTTGATTGGCTGAATGTCATCGATGACGTTTTGTAAAACTATAGACATATAGAGCATAATGCTTTAATTCTTTCAACTGAAAAGAAATATACTTGCAGTGCTACAATATATAAACTCAAACGCAAGAATCTGCTTAAGTTAAACCCAATACAGTGTCCTTTTAACATAAAGTATTGTATTTCAATAAACACAGTATAAATAGTACAATTCTTACAACGTATAGAATGAAAAGCAACTCTTGATTTTGGATCAAAACTTGCTCCCAACTTCAATTCATGTGCTTTTTCATCTAATGCAAGAGATCTATCTGACATATCGATGTTTCACATACACATCTTTGATACATATAAAAAAAAATTAGTCAACATATGTTGATGTGTTGTCTGAATCTAGCCTGCTTCGAAGATCGTACTCTGAATCATACAGCTGTTTGATTAATTGAGATCATACGGATGCATTTAATCATGCTCGCAAAACTACTCATATAGCTTAAAGATATATTTCAAACGTCTAAAAAACTCAGTTCGGAAGCGCATGGTGAATGTCAACAAACTTACGCTCAAAATGAAGTTAATTCATCGTCCCAAATTATCGGTTAATATCGTTCCTTTACATTAAAATTATCATTCGTAGAATTATGGCTAATTCGAACAAAGAGGATTTTGAGCCAGATTTATCCATCACGAATTGTGATTGTTCTTCTACATGTAAACCATGTGTATCCCATCACGACTTGCATAATAGTTATCAAAGTGAACCAGGATCAGCATCTTATGATAATGAAGATTGCGAATCATGGGACTTTCAAGATATTCCAAAACGCCTGACAGACGAGGAGAAAGTGAAATTAGAAAAGGACAAAACATTTGTGACAGAATTTAAGCAAAGAAAATTGGAACTGGAGGCGGAGAAAAATTGGGATTTGTTTTACAAGAGAAACACTACAAAATTTTTCAAGGATAGGCATTGGACAAAAAGAGAGTTCATAGATTTAGTAATAGAAAATAAGCAGGTAATAATCAATATGCCAAGTAATGGGGTTCTCAGTGAATTATTTTTTTTTTTTTTAAAACTTGACAAAAAGTAGAAATAAAATGCAATGACATCATCAGTAGTAATAATAATAATAATAATAATAATAATAATAATATCAACTGGATTGTATACAAATATCAGTGAAGATAACAGAAAATTCAGTATGCTATTTAATTATAAACTATAATCCAAACCTCAGATAAGTAAATGCAAGAGGTATTCCGTACTTTATATCTGTGATGAATAACTAAACATTCAGATCAGAATATGTTTTTGTGAATATTCAGATAACTAATTTATACTCTTTTACTAAGTGAGTTTGGCAGCATTTTGTAAAAGAAACAAAGAAGGCAAAATATTAACTACATAATACTGAACAGGAGTCTAACGCACCCAAGATTTTGAGTCAATTATGGATGAAGGAAGTGTCTATTCACACAGCTGCCATGTGGCTATATTTTTAAAAAAAACTATTTGTATGGCTGCCATGCAGCCAGAGCAGAAATGACCATTAATGTAGCATTGGGTATAAATATTTATGTTAATGATTATATGTGTTTTCAAGATTTATTTATTTACCCAGTGTCAGGAATTCCATTTTAAGTTTTTTTTTGTTTTTGACGTAGGTTGATGGAAGCATAACTGTTTTTGAGGTTGGATGTGGAGTTGGAAACTTCATGTTCCCTTTAATGGAAGAAGATCCTAGTCTGAAGTTCATTGCTTGTGATTTCTCCAAACGAGCGGTTCAGTTTGTAAAGGTGACATTCTAAGTTTTATATCTGTACAATATTCAGCCTTTTTGTAACAAAAAATAAATACATATTGTTTTGTTATATATATATATATATATATATATATATATATATATATATATATATATATATATATATATATATATATATAGATATATGCCTTTCATAGAAAGCATTCTGATTTTTATATGTGATGTGCATTGGTTACAAAACTTCTGACACTTTTTGGAGTAGTGGAAATAACCCACCTGATAAAATGGTTGTGATTGATTCTTAATTTGTTTAAAAGCAGATTTAAAGCTTATATTTGTTTTTTAAAGTGGGGCTACAAGATGAGTATATTAAATATGACTGGTGGTGAGAAAAATGTGGGGAAAAAATGTATGCATCTAGTTTTAGACAGGCAGTTAGTTGGTATTTTCTGTTACAGAGCGTTAGTTCACGGCTGTCTAAATGAAGTTCATTGAAATTTGTTGGAACTCATATCCAAAGGAAATAACATTGATACAGGGTTCTCCAGTAAACTGAAATTGGTTTTAATATATGCGTATTTCTTCAGTGTAGATGCATACAAAACAAAATAATGGGTCCCAAGGACATAACATTTTCACACCACATCAATTATATCACAAGAATCACCTCTTTTACATTTTCAAAGAATAGTGAGAAATTTCCAGTTTAATTTCCTACTATAAGATGACAATTTTCAGCTAATCTTTGGACAATGTGAGTTGTATGCCATTGCAAAGTGTACATCATACATTAATCTAAATATAATCCCTTTAGGGATTCCTATTCTGGGTTGCTTTTTGATTAGATTTTTTTATTGTTATTGAATGTGAATAATAGAAGTCCAATAAAAAAAAACAAAGTTGAGATCCCTGAAGAAATTATTTTACAAAAATTAAACTTATTGAGAAAAAAAATGACCAAAAAATTCCCAGGAAGTTTTCCATTTTTGACATTGCATGTAATACATATTTCATATTTTGCTTGCAGTACGAAAATCGTCAAATGGAGTCAGTTGTCAATTATTGATTTATTTTAGTGTTTGTTTTAAAATTTGCAATAGAAAAATTCATTGTTGCCCCTCTTGTGTAACATATTTTCAAAGTTGGATTGATGGCATATGACTAAATGTTTATGGAAAAAACATGCAGAAGTAAATAATTTAGGATTAATTTAATGAATTATTAATAATTCATTCACAGATGAAAATATTAATTATACACAGGTAAATGACAGGTGAAGACTGAATGAACAATTCCACCGTGCTGCCCTCTTCTGGTAAACCAAAACATCAAACATGTCAATAATTTTCATGGGACCAAATTTCATGACCATAATGAAATTCGGTACCAACCTAGATACTCAAACACAGTAGAAAAGACCATGTATAGTAATGCTGAGGTATGACTAAAATGTGGTTGATACCTTACTAGTTAACTTTAACATTTATGGGATATTATAATGCAACCCTGAAAACATAACAGTTTGATAAATATTTATTGAAATTGAAATATTTTTATTCAGTTGGGGGGGATTGTTATTCATGATGAACTTAATTTTATGTTCATTGTAATATATTGCTTGCATTATTAAAGTGAAGATGTTATGAAAATTATAATCACTAAATCTTTATGTTGTATCATTGATATTAATGCTTCAAATATGTGTGTGTGTGGGTGGGTGTGTGTGTGTGTGTGTGTGTGTGTTGGATTTTTAATGTAGCTTTTAACAATTTCTCAGTCATATCACTACGATGTCTGCAGTGTGGCAGTTTTTATAGTGATGTCTAGCACTGAGGCATTGTGCCACAGACATGTAGCATGATGTCCCACCGAGTCACATTATCCTGACACCAGGCTGACCAGTCCTAACACTAACCTCTTAATGCTGAGCACCTAGTGAGGCAGCTGTTAGCACCATTTTTATCAGTCTTTGGTATGACTTGACCGGGGTTCAAACCCACAACCTCCCACATCCAAGGCAGATGCTCTAACCACTAGGCCACCAGAGCGGGCTCTGCTACAAATACACATTAAGTAAGGTTTTGGGAAGAGGCAGGTTAATTCTAACTTTGTACATTTTCCAGTGTTGTTTCATTGAGAGGTGACTTCTTCCTAAAATTTCATTCTGATTCAGTTTGACCCCACTTTACTAGTATGCATTTCTTTTTATTTACTCATTGGACTAAATAAGAATGCAGACTATAAATCATTACGTTGTTCACTTTTGTGCAGTACAAGTTATACTTAACATTAACAAGTTATGCTTAATTTTAACAAGCTATGCTAAATATTAACAAGTTACATGTATATTTAACTTTAACAAGTTATGCTTAACTTTAACAAGTTATGCTTAACTTTAACAAGTTATGCTTAACTTTAACAAGTTATGCTTACCTTTAACAAGTTATGCTTAACTTTAACAAGTTATGCTCAACTTTAACAAGTTATACTTAACTGTAAAAAGTTATGCTTAACTTGAACAAGTTATACAGAACTTTAACATTTCATAGTTAAATACTGATTCATGGCAATCCTGCTTTTAGGATTTTGACTCCAGTTCTTTGATCTAGAACTCCAACATTTTTAGGGTGGAAGTCCTGTATTGCAACATTTGTAAGAAATCCTGTTTGATATGATATTCTGTTGCTGGTTTTATATGAGGAAATAGCCATGAATATAAGCAGTAATTATTTATTTTTAGACAAATATTAACTTCGGAATCTGCTTCATGCCATACATTTTGCAATACTGTAATATCTGTTATTGTTTTATATATGGGAAAATATTTCATATACCATCATTAAGTGCTATCTATTACTACTTTTTCTCTAATATACAGAGAATTATTTTTTTTTGTAAAATTTTGTTCATTTTTGGTACATAAAAAAAGCATAATTGTTTGCTATTTTTTTACCTGTAATTATTTTGTCCAGCAGAACAGATAATACAAAATGTACAAATATTCACAGACAAAAGAACAGTCATCCTTATTTAAGGAGCAAGTATGCCTTTTTAAAAATATCTACACATGCTTGTCATATGTCAACAGTTTGTATTGGATAGGGGCAAGTGAATGGCACCTAACATAACAAAATTAGCATCATTTCTTTGTTTTTGCTTTTATTGAACAGGATCACCACCAGTATTTTTGCTGATTATCATACCATCCTCTGCTGTGATGCAGCTAAAGACAGCTTGACATATCATATAATTTTATTTGACAGGAACATCCCCAGTATGATGCTGAACGTTGCACTGTCTTCCACTGTGATGCTACTAAGGACAACCTGACATCTCATATGCTGCCTGACAGTGTTGACCTGGCAACTATGATCTTCGTCCTGTCAGCGATTCATCCAGACAAAATGGTTGATGTCCTGAAAAACGTGTTTCAGGTTGTATTATTGTAAAGAATAGTAGTTTTGTGCAATTCTCAGTCTTATGTTGTACATCTACTGAAAGTCACACTGTATTCACATTATTAAATTTGAGCAAATCTAATTTTGCCATGTTATGGACATGACAGCAGTTTACTGATTGGCAAACAATAACATTTATGTTAGTTCAGTGCTACAATATCTAAGACAATTTTATAATTTTAAAATGAAAACAATTGTATGCTTTGTAAATAAAAACAGAATATTATGTTTTTTAAATGAAAACAGTACATTGTGCTTTCTGAATTAAAACAAAATATTTTTTGTTTTAAACAAAGATAAAATATTATGCTTTTTACATAAGGACAAACTGTAAGGATTTTTCCTACATGAAAACAAAATGTAGTCTTGTTTATTTTAAAACAATAGATTATCAAACAGCAAATAAATAAGTCACTTCCGACAACAATGTTCTAAATAAATAAATTACAAAATTACTTGTTGGGTACAACTTCTGGGGGAATGAATATTTTAAACCACAAATTGTACAACCCAAATAAATTTGTTCTGCATTAAAGATGACCAATACTAAGGCAAATTTGCAAATTTAAATGCCCACGCAAAAGAATATTTTATTCAACCACAAAACTTGATACCCATGAAAATATATTATTCCACAGTGATGGTCTCAGATTTTAAGAAAATCTGTGGACTTGAAACCCGGGGGTGGGTGGGGGGGTGGATGGGGTATGGGGAAATCTGACTCAGTACATGAATAGTGCATTTGTCTTTTCATGTACTACTCCACAGTATATTTTCTCACACCTCCCAGTAAAAGAGTTGCTTCTGTTGGGGTAGCTGTCTGTTCATAAATGCCTTGTTTTGTACATTTTTTTTTATTGAGGTTTTTCAAATGGATACATGGTTTGAGACAAAATGCATTGTTATCAACATCGAGTTTTCTTTTGATGCTGATATTTAGTACACCATCGCTATAACGTTGGCTGTGGGAGCCATGATATATACAACCTTATTGTGAGTCAGCCTTATAATGAAGTACATGATAAATTATACATGTAGTTTTACTAGCAATTAATGAATTCGGATCCATGATAATGCCTGTGTTACAACAGGAATAGTGTAATAATGATGGGCTTTATAGTGAGAGAGCCTAATAGGGGAAGTACATGATACATTATACATGTAGTTTTACTACCAAGTAATGAAATGGGATCCATGATAATACCTGTGTTATAACAGGAATAGTGTAATAATGATGGACTTCATAGTGAGAGAGCCTAATAGTGAAGTACATGATAAATTATACATGTAGTTTTACTACCAAGTAATGAAATGGGATTCATGATAATACCTATGTTATAACAGGAATAGTGTTATACTGATGTACTTTATAGTGAGAGGCCTAATAGGGGAGTACATGATATATTAGACATGTAGTTTTACTACCAATTAATGAAATGGGATTCATGATAATACCTGTGTTATAACAGGAGTAGTGTAATAATGATGGACTTAATAGTGAGAGAGCCTAATAGGGAAGTACATGATACATTATGCATGTACTTTTACTACCAATTAATGAAATTGGATTCATGATAATGTCTGTGTTATAACAGGAATAGTGTTATACTGATGGACTTTATAGTGAGAGAGCTAATAGTGAAGTACATGATACATAATACATGTAGTTTTACTATCAAGTAATGAAATGGGATTCATGATAATACCTATGTTATAACAGGAATAGTGTTATACTGATGTACTTTATAGTGAGAGAGCCTAATAGGGAAGAACATGATACATTATACATGTAGTTTTACTTCCAATTAATGAAATGGGATCCATGATGATACCTGTGTTATAACAGGAATAGTGTTTTGCTAATGGACCTTATAGTGAGGGAGTGCTGTAACTAGATACATATGGGTAATGATTTAATATTGAATTTATGAAACTTGAATAATGTCCAGCTTTTACTTGCCAAGGCTAGCAAAAGCTGGGCATTATTCAATGAGTTTCATAAATTTAGTATTAAATCATTGCCCATTTGAGATTCTGTTTATCACAGATTTTTAATGTAATTGAAATAGATAGAAAGAAGAAGAAATAATTTTGTCCATTCTAACTCAGACAATGTGTCTATCATTGGTTGCGCATAAAAAAATAGTCCCAAACCATTGTTGATTTTTTGGCAGTTTTATAACCAATACAATTTATAAACAGATTTTCTTTTAAAAATTAGAATTAAAAGAGTAATTGTCCTTCAGAATGAATGGAACAATTGACTAAGAGAACATCATTTCTGAACACAGAATGTGTATGGAAGTTCCGTGTGATGTCACATAATTTGATTCATTGACATTAAAATCAATGCAACAATGTTGATACCTAAGGTATGTTACTTTCAGTACTGGAAGTTGTTGAATATTCTCGTGAAAGGATTATTACTAGATGAAGAAATTCCATATTTACTGTTATGTATTTGTGACTGGATATTTGCATTAGTTGATTTGGAACAGGAGACAGTGGGAATTGCATCACATAAGAGACATTAGCTCATTTTGAGCTATTTTACTCTGGTTTGATAGGCCTAATGTTCTGTCAGTTGAGAGACTGGTTTATATCTACATTCTTCTTTGAACAGAGGTGAGGTTATATGATTCTAGAAGTTAACACTTAAACCACTCATTTATAAAGGGCAAATACCAGGTTACAAGATTATCTCCCACCCCTCCCCTCATACACCTTATCAGTGGACCAATACCCGTAATTTTATTTTGTTGTTGATGTTGTTCTTGTTTAGGATCCATTAACATTTTTTCAGTGCATGATAATACATGGGATAAAGAGCCACAGTGGGGTAAATTTGTCATATTCAGAAAGACCTGACCATTTTTTCTCAATTTGCTTTGGGCAGTTGAGTTAAAAATGGTCACCAAAACATTCATAGTAAAAAGAAAATGTTCCATAAGCCAGGGTAAAGAAAATTTTCCCATGACAATCAGTAAAGAGAATATTGCATCTGAATTTCATGGGCTTATGTGAGCGAATCAGAATCACATAAACTGATATGTTAACATGTGGTAATATAAAAAAATATTAAACTGCACATGCTATATGTAAAGTGTACATACTGTGTGATAAATAGAGTATTTTACAGAGTGTTCAGTTCACATTGTAAGTTACAAAATAATTTTCTTTTTATTGCATGAAAAAGTATTTTTTTATCCATAAACTTTGTTTGGCATCCCTGTGCTGCGAAGTGGTCTAAGGCCTTTACAGATGACTCACTTCTCACCTCAGTCCACATGGGTTAGAGCCTTGACTCAGCCATTGTGAGTTATATGTGATAAAGCTTGCCAGTAACTTCTAGTGCGTTGATGATTCTTCCCAGGTTCAATCATATAGTCATGTATAGCCTGTCATTTAGCCCACAAAGCTAAACCATAAACACAACTATGCACATGGAATAATGCTGTCTCTTACTGATGACATTGTGTGATAATATTACATGTACATTCATGAAACTTGGCAGATGCATTTATTTCAGATATGGTATGCATAATAGCTGCCATTGATCTTTCTCCCGCTCGTCATTAATAATTTTATGTTCGTATAGCTCCTTGTCATATATATTCATCCATAAATACATACCTATACCTTATGTTTGTACCATCATCATCAGAGTTCTTAATAGAATGTTTAAGTGGAATTTCAGTGTCAAAAGAATTTTGGTAATAATGTATTCACTTTACTGGTAATAAAGCATCCACTGTACCTATAATAAAGAATGAACTGTACTGCTAACAAAATTATCCACTCTACTGGTAATAAAATATCCATGGTACTGGTAAAAAAGTATCCTTTGTACCAATATTAAAGTGTCCACTATACCAGTAAATATCCACAATAATGGTAATAAAGTGTTCACTCTACTGATAATAAAGTATCCATCATACTGGTAACAAAGTATCCACTATACCAGTAATAAAGTATCCACAATACCAGTAATAAGGTATCCACTATGCTAGTAATAAAGTATCCACTTTACTGGTAATAAAGCATCACTTTACCAGTTATAAAGTATGAACTGGTAAGAAAATTATCCACTATACTGGTAATAAAATATCCACTATGTCAGTAATAAAGCATTCACTGTACTGGTAATAAAGTATCCACTGTACCAGTAAATATCCACAATAATGGTAATAAAGTGTCCATTCTACTGATAATAAAGTATCAATTATACTGGAAATAAAGTATCCACTATACTAGTAATAAATTATCCACAATACCAGTAATAAACAATTTATAAAGGATCCACTATTCCATATAATAAAGTATCCACTATGCCAGTAATAAAGTATCCACTTTACTGGTAATAGAGCATCACTGTACCAGTTATAAAGTATGAACTATACTGGTAAGAAAATTATCCACTGTACTGGTAATAAAATATCCACTATGTCAGCAAAAACCATCCACTGTACTAGTAATAAAGTATCCACTGTAACGGTAAATATACACAATACTGGTAATAAAGTGTCCACTCTACTGATAATAAAGTATCAATTATACTGGTAATATAGTATCCACTATACCAGTAATAAAGTATCCACTATACCAGTAGATCCACTATACCAGTAATAAAGTATCCACAATACTGGTAATAATGTATTCACAATACTGTTACTAAAGTATCCACTATACTGATAATAAAGTATCCATTATAGTGGCAATAAAGTATCAATTATACCAATAGTAAAGTTTCCACTATACTGGTATAACAGTGTTCCCTTGTCATTTAATTTGTTCATTTTGTGTTTTCTTTAAAACCAGTATTTTTGAACCAACTAGAGCATTGCTATTGGTTCTGGATTGTGTTGAATATTAAATCTGATATAAACATTTCTTTTATCAGGTGTTGAAGCCAGGTGGTCACCTATTGTTCCGAGACTATGGCCTGTATGACTATGCAATGTTGAGGTTTGCTCCTGGACACAAGCTTGAAGAAAACTTCTATGTCAGACAGGATGGAACAAGAGCTTACTACTTCTGTAAAGGCAAGTTATTGTATCCCATGCAAGGATTTAGCAAATTTAAAAATAAGATTCCACATATACTCAATTATAAGTTGAGTCCAACTGCAAACTGCACAGACCTAGATATGCCATCACTTAATGCACTGGCAGATCTGGGTTTGTGCAGATTGTTAGGAATAATCAGTAGAATAAATAATATAGACCCTAATCTGCAGGCACATTATGATATGGCAGATCAGGATCTTTGTTGTTTGCAGTGTGACTCGACTTAAAAGCAAGTACATATGGTAGTAGTATGACAAGGCTACAGGAAGTAAACATTTGTAACCCAGCTTAAATTCATAATCAGTGATAACACACTTCTGTTCTACTTTGTTATGAGTAGTGCTGGTGCAGTTAATTATGTAATTGGTTAATTGAAACATATGTCTTAAAAGTGATAGTATAAAAGTTAGATAATCAGTGTTTAAGGTACACATTTTACAGTCATTCAAAATGACACTGATACTGCATTTAGTACCATACAAGTTTGATGTGAGATAGTCATTGCAGTATTTTTTAACAGTAGATATTTACAGTAACATTTCATCCCCCATTTGTATTGTCTGACATGGAGATAAAAATGACAGTGATATGCATCATTAGAAAGTACCAGTACTAACTGATAACAGAGTATGTTCTCAATGAATGACAGCAAGGATTGCATTTCATGATTATCTGGTGCTTACTCACTGTGAACTACTTTTCAACTTTCTCTTTCATAGAAGATATTTTTAGTAATTCAATAAAATCTAACAAAATTTCTAATGCATATAATAAACAAAAAGTGTACTAATCAGATGCATTTTAGAAAAATGGCAGCAAAATTTGTGTGTAATTGGTTTAATTCCTCTATAGAGGAACAAACATGGCAACTGTCCAGCCTTGTCTTTCCTTTGCTATTTCAACATACAGTATTTGAATCAAAAATCGTTTTAAATTTTTTTACATTAAGCCTAGTTCCCCTGGTGTCATCTGTAATAATTGTGGTGTGCAAGTTAGGGTGGTTTGGTGCACTCTGTGGGTAACTAGCATAAATTTTTATCAACTGATGCACCCTTTAAAAAGTTTTTATTGTTCTTCCTGTAAAACAGTTAAAATTGATTTTTCGCTGATAGAACTGAACGTACATTCAGTATTGGTCTTGGATCATAATAGCATACATGTAAACCGTTATGCTCTTTTTCTTATGTCATACACTCACCTGTATACGGATTACGTTAAAAAATAAAATAAAAATAAAGCAATAAAAGTTGTGTTTCTATTGTATGATTTCTTTGGTTCGGCTCATCATAAAAATCTAAGAATATTCAAAGAAGATAAACTGCTACTAAGAATAGTATAAGAGCTAATTTGTCATAAAGCTACATGTACTTTCTTAATTTAGAATGTATAGCAACTTAAAGACCCATTTACAAGAAAAGAGGTTTCTTTAATTTGAAACATTGCTTTGCAGATTCTTTATGTTGATAATGAAATTAGTTAGCAGACCAGTCTGTACTTTTAAAGAAAATAGCACCAGATATTAAGTGACATGGGCTTTTACGGTTTGACTTGTAGATGAAATTTCTTACAGCAGATGGGTCTTTTTAAACTTCAAAACATCTCCAATCAGGAAAAGGACAAATCAACACTGCTTTACAAATTTGTGAAGAAGAATATGAGTCATGCAATACAGCAGTTGGATTGAGGACAGAATCTGTGGACTTCATGATCATTTGGCAAAAGTTATTGACAAGTAGACTAGTTAAAGTGATTGTTGAATATAAATAATTTTTCAGAATGTTTTGTGGATTTTGCCCACTTTTGAAAGGTATTTTGACCTGCATATCAAAATCCATGTTAGTAGTAAAAATAGACATTTTTCATATAGTTTACTGTAATTATGGCATGTAATATATTGTCTATGATGATAGCCTCAATGAAGTTGGGGTACTAATATTCGGACTGGTAATATATAGATTACACTTTTTTGCCATTTATATTAGCAAAACTTATACCTTTCATCTCTCAGAGTTGCATGTATGGAATAGCCAGCTGTAATGTGTGTTTACTATTGCACTGGTTTTGAAATTAGGGTAGGTAGGGTTTTTTTCTTATCTTAACATTACATATAGATTATAACAATTAGTTTATATATACAAAGTGCTTCAAGTACTGGGCAAAACTGGCACAATTAGATGCAGAAATCATTTTTGGAAAATTCTTTGTTTTTCACCCTGGGTCGGTGGGAAAAAGTGCTAGGGTCAGCATTGAAAACAGGGATGGCCAGCCAACTAGAAACACATCATTTTTGGGGGGCCTTATTAATGATTCTCCTGTGTATGTGGTGTACAAGTTTATCATTTATTGCTGTGTTAAATATAACTTTGCTTGCATAAAGCAGTATACCAGTCTAATAAACATCACAGGTAAAGGGTTGAATTCACAACCCACAAGATCACAGGTTTCAAAGAAATTTTTAATATTTGGACACCCCACTGTGGCACAAAAAATTCAGCCTAGACCAAACCCTGCTGCTTCTGTCTCGGTCCCAAAATCATTGCTTGCACAGGGGTCAAGCTAGACTTAACTTTTAGGGAGAAGTGACTTCTCCTTTTGGTCAGAACAGGAAGAAGTGGAAGCTAGACGAGGAGAAGTGAGACCAAAGCAAGAAACACGATATATATATATATATATATATATATATATACATATATATAGCTGCATTATCTTATTCTAATTATGCGCTCTATTTCTCAGTATGCTTTTAACAGTTTTAAGCAGTGCCTTATTTTCAAGTTGAAAAATATGTGTTATAAGTTTATTATCAACACATTTAGTATGTGTATAAAAATTATTATATTCATACCCATTCTTTTCAAACTTGAGGTATATGTGCATTTGGATGGAGGTAAATGCAGTGTGTTTTGGCCATATGACTTAAAAAGCACATCAGAAGCTATACAATGTAATTAATTTTAACTAATAACAGTAACAAGATTAGAGTCTTGTAATTGCCAGTTGGTAAAAATACTTAATAAGCTACAACTTAATTATTTTATTTTCTACAAGTTTTGTGTAAAATTGCAGTCAAAAAGATTTCTAGCATTCTTTGAAACAACCCCTAATAGATGCTTCCCGATGATGTCACTAGCAGACGATATTTTGTCCATTTTACCTGGATGATGGGCAACCTGGCAGTTTCTTCTATATGCGATCACCAAAATTTTCCATTTTTAACGAGGCACATTAAAGCAAAGTCAACTTATAAATTACAAATATAGATACTAACAGAAAGCTTGAATTGCGTTCTGTTTATGTATGTAACTTTCGTAAAAGTATCTTGAGATTCAGTGCATTTATTTCAACTTCCAAACACCATATAAAGTCAATGGTAAATCTGCCAGCTGACCACAAATATGGCTGCTAATGAGGTCATTCAGGAACTACCTATACATGTACATAGGAATACATGCACAAGTGACTTCAAACCAGTCTTCGTCCTGATTTCCTTGTTCCTGATAAAACATAACTAATTATTCATAGACAACACAATGAAGCACTAAAGTCGATATATAACTAAAGTGGACCCTTTTTCGCCCAACCAAAACATCAAAGAACCCGTATTGCACATTGCGAGTGCATCTATTTTTAGAAAGAGGGCTTTTAATATAACTACACACTTTCTTGCTTCGTTACAAAAATTCATTAATAGGACTGCATATTTATGGTGTATTATTTGTCTACTACAAGAAATAATGATATGCATTGGTTAAATAGCATTTGGTTCATTACTATATATATTTTTTCGTATTTTCACAAAAATTAATTACGGTATGTCAGAAAACAACCTTGACCTTGCAGCATTGTTTCGAATTTCACAACAGAGATTGTCACATGTTTCTGACCTACAGTATTAAATATTTAGGCTAAATCTCCTATCACGTAATATTTAAACTTTGTTCTCATTATATTACATATTTTTCTGACTCTGTTTGCCCATTTATTTACGAATACAGACAGTTTAATGAAGTGGTATATCATATACGCAGCTATGTCCGCCATTACAAGTTCATTTATGCTTTCAAACTGATTTTATACAGAAAATACGCAAATACAGCCGTTAAAATCTCCATTTATAAAAAAAAAAGAAATAAATTAGAAAACGCTCTTCACCGATGATATTTTTTTAAAAGCAAATTACTATTTGCATATTGATGTTTAAATTTCGAAACAGAATTTGGTATATTTTCATCATAGCACAGCATGCCCAACTTCATGAAATCAAGCAGTGATATCTTGCTCCGGAAAGGGTTAATGGTCCGTTAGCTATTAAAACTTGCATGTGAATGTGCAAGAATTTCTTTGTCGCCGTAAGCTTTCATTGGTATCAACACCACGTAAATACATTTTGCCTTGGGTTACAACAGTACCAGAACTTACTGCCTACAGCAAGGGGGCATCTCAAAAGGCATAATCTACAACCATTTTATGTCCGAAAAATCTGAGGGCGAAGTCATTTTCGCTTTTGTAACAGAAGAAGGCGAAGTTTACATTTCTCAGGCGACGTTTTCGCCCACGTTGCCTGTTAGCGTGACCCCTGCTTGCATATTATTACCATATAGCAGATTATTTTGATGGTTATAAAATATTATGAATTATAAGGAATAAGAAATAGAAAATGTTGTGGGGGTTTTTTTGGTTTAGACAGATTGTACAAAAAACGAGTTTTATTTTAGTGGAGTGTATCTGTTTGGATATGCAATAATCATTATAACAGTATCCATGAGAGCCATAGAGTATATCAATTTATAGTGAGACAGCTTTATTAGGTAACAGCACAGTACTCATTCTAACACTATCCATGCTAAGTGTATCACTTTATAATGAGACTGCTTTATTCTGGAGTACATGATACAGTATTCATCTAACACTGTCCATGAGAGCCATAGAATATATCACTTTATTGTGAGACTGCTGTATGGGGTAATAGCACAGTACTCATTGTAACACTATCCATGATAACTGTGGAGTATATCACCCTATGGGTGGCACCCTGCAGTTTCATATTTTGCATAGGGTTACATTTTTTAAGGAAAAGAACTTCCCTGGTTTTCAAACTGGTTATACTGGCTGTTTAAAATAGACCTTGTGTATCTTAGGTATGTTAAAAGAACTTTTCATTTAATTTATTTTGGTGTATAATTGATGGGTATACTTCGGGCTATAAAGGATACAGCTTGGCCTTACTTCAGATATGTACCTATCAAAAAAACGTCTATCTCTGCTTGCTCATTTTCACTTCCTGGACTTCAGAGGTAAATAGTTAAAAAGAGCCAATAACTTGTTTAACATTTATATATTTTGGTAATTCATTCATTGCACTTTCAGAAACTGGTACTGTATAGTCTGGCAAATTTCCTTTTCCCTATTTCAATAACTGCTAAAGATAGTGTACTTTAGACTATTTCAGGCTGGTTTTTTGAGTACATGGTAAGAGTCATTTTGGTTAGCTATGTGCTTAGATCATGTATGATTTCCATACATACAATATACAATGAAATTTTAGCCACTGTAAATGAAAGTAACATAGAGGTATACAAACATTATCTCAGTAGTCCATATAGCAAATGCAAACAACTTCACCTTATACCTGTCACTCTCTCAGAAGTTCATAATATCTGTAGAATGCCACCATTGTGTGACAGCCTTATCATGAAGTATTCATTCTAACACTGTCCATGAGAGCCAGGGAATATGTTACTTTATAGTAAGACTATCCTGTGATGAAGTATGTAATACAGTATTCATTCTAACACTGTCCATGAGAGCCAGGGAATATGTTACTTTATAGTAAGACTATCCTGTGATGAAGTATATGATACAGTATTCATTCTAACACTGTCCATGAGAGCCAGGGAATATGTTACTTTATAGTAAGACTATCCTGTGATGAAGTATGTAATACAGTATTCATTCTAACACTGTCCATGAGAGCCAGGGAATATGTTACTTTATAGTAAGACTATCCTGTGATGAAGTATGTAATACAGTATTCATTCTAACACTGTCCATGAGAGCCAGGGAATAAGTTACTTTATAGTAAGACTATCCTGTGATGAAGTATATGATACAGTATTCATTCTAACACTGTCCATGAGAGCCAGGGAATATGTTACTTTATAGTAAGACTATCCTGTGATGAAGTATGTAATACAGTATTCATTCTAACACTGTCCATGAGAGCCAGGGAATAAGTTACTTTATAGTAAAACTATCCTGTGATGAAGTATGTAATACAGTATTCATTCTAACACTGTCCATGAGAGCCAGGGAATAAGTTACTTTATAGTACGACTATCCTGTGATGAAGTATGTAATACAGTATTCATTCTAACACTGTCCATGAGAGCCAGGGAATAAGTTACTTTATAGTAAGACTATCCTGTGATGAAGTATATGATACAGTATTCATTCTAACACTGTCCATGAGAGCCAGGGAATAAGTTACTTTATAGTAAGACTATCCTGTGATGAAGTATATGATACAGTATTCATTCTAACACTGTCCATGAGAGCCAGGGAATGTGTTACTTTATAGTAAGACGATCTGGTGATGAAGTATATGATACAGTATTCATTCTAACACTGTCCATGAGAGCCTGGAGTATATCACTTGATAGTGAGACTGATTTATAGGGTAATAGCACAGTACTTGTTCTAACACTGTCCATGAGAGCCATAGATTGTATCACTTTATAGTAAGACTGCCTTATTGTGGAGTACATGATACAGTACTCACCATAAGGAAGTGCATGATACAGTACTCATTCATTTGCTGTCCATGAGAGCCCTGAAATATATTTATCAGCTTATAGTGACACTGCTTTGTAATGAAGTAGACAATACAGTACTCATTACAATGCTGTCCATGGGAACCAATGAGTATTCCAACCTGTAGTGAGACTGCTTTATGGGCTTATAGTACAGTACTCATTATCAGAGGTCCCGGAAACACTTAATCATGCCAATTTTTCACCTGGGATGCAGAAAATCACTTAGGCAGGAGTCCTCCATACTCATGTAATACGTGAGCAGCAAAATTCAAAGTCTTGCCATTCCTGCTTCAGCCACCTGCTTAGTGGGAAAATGTGTTGATCAATTAGCCATGCTGATATTTACAATGACAGAATTCAATAGCTGAAAGACCCCCTGATGTACATGTTGCCATCATAAGAGTACATCAAAAGAACATGATGCAATAGCTGGGCAGCAAGTTCAAAGGCTTTGACTGGCCCCTGGGTGGGAAAATGTACTGAGATTTACAGTGACTGAATTCAGAGGCAGAAAGACCCAGAGATGTACATATGGTTATTTATAAGAGTACATCAAACAAACAACTTTAACTTTCATTGTTGTGGTCATTTACGAGTGTAGCAGAATAAGCAGTGCATGTGACCTCAGAATCAAGACATGTTGATACTTAGACAAAATGCCATTTGCAGATTTGGATAAGTATTTTGGGGTTAAATGGCAAACTGATGAAGATTGTAATGAGATTCTGAAGAGTGGTAAAGTTGCTAGAACTGATAGTTCGGATGGTACAGTAGCTAAGTGTAAAAAAGTGTGTGATGCCTAGCTTAGTGCTTGGAATAAGATCTTCCTTGGAATGACAAAATTCCGTCTCACTCTGATGGACAAACAAGAGCTATGTCGATGTTATTAAGAATATAGAAATTAAACTCAATGGCAACCAATAGTTCTTCTAATTTGCATAGTTTTCTGGGAGGGGACTGCAACTTTTGCTGGTGGGACTCCTATTTTTACCAAAATGGGAGTCCTGAACTTCTAGTTTTAAAATCCTAGCGAAACCTCTGATTATAATGTCACCCGGGGGAACCATGGAAGAGGCAACATTATGTGAGACTATTTTATTATGGAGTGCATGATACAGTACTCATAATGAAACTGTCCATCGAAGCCATAGAGTATACCACCTTACAGTGAGGCAGCTTTTAATGAAGTACATAATGCATATAATTTTACTACCAAATTGTATTTAGAACACTGAATACAATCATGTGTTATTGCAAAGATTGATTTATAATTGAATGCAAACATATAATTTATGACACCGCTCAAGTGTATGTGTGCTTTTTTGAACATTTAATGTTAAATATATGTTGTTAAAACATTTTTTTTACTATGAATGTCACTTTTTGAATATATTTTAGAAAAACTGGAGTCCCTGATCACTACAGCTGGTTATGATGTAAAGGAATTGCAATATGTCCACAGGGAGACTGTGAACATGAAAGAAGGATTGTGTGTAGCGAGAATTTTTGTGCAAGGAAAATTCACTAAACATTCTGTTCAAGATCCAGTTGAACCTGCAGACACAAATGACAGTGACTCTTGATAATAATGCCCAACAATAGACGAGTGAATTTTCAGGAAAATTCTTTATGTAACGAGTATCACATTTGGCAAGGGAGATAATTCTTACAGAAGTGCCGTAATCCCAGATTTTAAGATTTACTTCCCATTAACTAACATTGGAGAAAAAGACCAATTGTCGGTTGCCAGCTGGATGCTAACTGACAAAACTTACCAATGTTTGAGGGGACAACAGCAATAAGTTTTTTCTTTTTCTAGCATAACATTCACCATTATTACGATTATGATATCATGCAGTAAAAAGCATTTAACGTACAGATAGTAATGTCATTGAATAATACAAAGTCCTCTAATTTATGTGATTAATACAATCTCAGACTTGTATTCATTTAATGTGAAACTGATGAAACTCATTCAGTAATGCATATGTGCCACTGACTGCAAGCTGCTCATGAATTATAATATAAAAATTATATGATTCCTTTTGAGAGATGATTTTTCATTGGATGGTACATTGTACGATATATGATATTTCTTCATATTGCATGGTTGTGGCATCATTGACTTTTACATGACTTCACAATAAATTCTTACTGTGATGCAGTTGTAATGGCATTTGTGCAATTTTAAAGCAAAAAAAAAAATTGCATCATTGTTTTAGAAATTATGTAGTGGGAATTATAGGCCTTTGTTTTGATGAATATGAAGTTGGATGAATTCTTAATATATTATATTGACCTCTGCTTTGCATCTGTCAATATGAGGTTTATGGTTCATAAAAATTAATATTAACCTCAACTAAGGTCAATAATTGTATAATATTATTGAACTTGTTTCCTAACTTTTAATAACAATTTCACATATTTTAATGTAAATAAATGCAACGCACTAACTATACAACCAGGTTCATATAATGTCCCACATATAAATCAAGAAATAAAAAGTAATTATTTGAAAATAATGGCATAAAAGTTGAACCAGACTACTATACACTAAGGTGTAAGATAACATCAGAAAAAATAACTTCAGGGTTCATTTTACAGTTCCAAACAGAATGAATAATATTTTCATTGGTTAGTTTGGATATTAGAGCAAAAATTCCTTATTGGTGACAAAACTGTAAATGTAACATATATTAATTCACTATTTATACATTTTCGTTTAGTTGCAGGAAGTTACAATAAATGGAACTAGCTCTGATGTTTGTTTTGGGTTTTTTTTCATTACGCCAAATAGGTCCCAGGGCACTCTATTAAATATTGGACCAAATGAGTTCATTTATGTGCAAGTAAATATGATGTAGCAAGTATCATCAGTCACAATGTCTATAACATCACAACCTAATAAAGAAGTAGATTTGAAAAATGAATGAGTAACATTACCTATCAACAAAAGAACAAATATAATACAACAGATTTATATAACATGTTAATGATTAGCACTCATTATCAAAACAGAAAATTTATTGGAGATCCAAACATGGAATTCTGTTTGATGCATTTTTTTATCAAACAAATTACCAGTAACATGTAAAGATGTGGTTACAGCCATTATCATCAAAAACCGGTTCAGTAGCAATAGAAGTGTAAAAACAAATTAAGAGGCACAAACAAAAAATCTTGTAGAACATGCTGTTGAGAAAAATAATTGAAAAAAATTCACCCAAAAAGATGTCAAAAAATGATTGTACAGTCAGCAGAAATAGCACCAGGAATAAAGTTAGTATTGGAATAATTATCAAATGGAAATACCCATGTGCAGATTGTTTAAGATGATGAATTAATGTAATTATTAAATCAGCATTCTTGAGTACCTGTTGACATGTGGTGCATGGTTGTAATCTGATATGTGGCAGTGGAATAAAAGAGTTAAATTTTATATAATCATAATATATAGACATGACAAAAACGTATCAAGACATTTGGAGTTTTCTGAAGAGGATCTAGCCTGGGTTACATTCCAGTGAATTTTCTTAAAGTTTCAGATTGACGCCTGGGTACATGGGAAAATTAAATGTAGTACCCTCTGCTTTTCCACTCAGGGTAAATAGGTTATGCTCACTAAATCTGTGATGAATTTCCACTGATTAATCATTAATTTACTGATAAAAGAAAATAATGAGAAAAATATTAATAATCTCCATTTTGTAAATGAATTAAACATGGTATACTATTTCATTGAAATTATCTATGCTTTCCAATAAACTCCCTCTCTCATGCATAAAGGACAAAATACAAAAAACTCTGTGGAGTTAGAGAGAAAAAGAAAACTGAACTTACACCAAGTAACCTACAAGAACCTGGGTCATCATTATGGTTAGGTGTACAGTTCCATGAGATTTTAATACAGTGTTCAAAATATAAATGTTACAAAGTTGTTGTAGCCTGTCGAGACTGT
The DNA here is from genome assembly GCA_016617855.1 of Megalonaias nervosa. Classification (NCBI taxonomy): domain Eukaryota; kingdom Metazoa; phylum Mollusca; class Bivalvia; order Unionida; family Unionidae; genus Megalonaias; species Megalonaias nervosa. The sequence continues at coordinate 150,514 of JAECUM010000807.1, read as the reverse complement.
ATGGTACATTTCTGAGTTGTGAGGTATACACGTACTGTAGTCTATTTAATGCAGTGTTCATATATTTTTCTTTCTTCCTATTTTACAAAACCCATTAATAAGGTTCTAAACACAGATTATATAATATTAAAATGTCTGAAGGTTGCTCTCTCTTTCTCTCTTCATCTCCCCTCCCCCCACCTTTATTGCTCATTGTGTAGGTTGGTAAGGCATCAGACTAATAAATTAATAAAGAAACATACCAATGAACAATAAATAAATGAATAACCTTATCGTAAGTCTCCCCATCCCCACTCCACCAGCACCGATCGATCGATTGATCAATCGATCGATTGATTTGTCAGCATTTCATTTTTACCACAGCATCTATCTACCCTGGACCATCATAGGAAGATAAATAGGAGAAAATCCATGAAAAATGAGCTTTGCTGATTTTCGACTGTCATGCTACAATATCACAGGACTTATGAATAATGGTCAAATTTACAGTCACATGACCCAACGGAAAGAGGAAAGGAAGAAATGGAAGTTAGAAACAATTTTATCATTGTTAATAATGTTAATTAAATCATAATAATGACTCGGATTAACTGTAAATACATTTAAATATTTGGATTACTTTTTGTTGGTTCATCACATTGCTTACTTTACATTTCCCACTTGTTTCAGTATGCTAGTTGTTAAGTGAATGGCTGTGTGTTCAGTGTTCAAGAAACTTACCATGCTGTTTGTAATGCTTTACTTTCTTCATTTAATCCATCTTTTCATTTTTAACTCATAAATGCTTATTTAATCAATGTGAATGAAAATAAAACTTCAAAAAATAAAAGAAGCAACTTATCAGTTTGCGAAGAAGATTGTTATTAGCTGCTAAAGGAAAAGAACTACAGTTTGTAGTGGACACACTGGATAAACTGATTAAAGTATGTAGACAACAACACAGTGCAAATGATTTGATTACACAAAAAGATGTATTCTGTTTAGAATGTAAATGTAGATAACAACACACAGCTGATGAATTAATTCCACAAAATTAAGTATTTTCAATAGATGAAAGTGTAGATAACAACCCTCCTAATAAATTAACTCTGAAGATGTATTTTCAACAGATGAAAGTATATAGACAACAACAGAGTGCTAATGAACTAATTCCACAAAAAGGTGTATTTTAACAGATAAATGTAAATAGAAAACTAAACAGCATTAATGAATTAATTCAAAAAAGAAGCATTTTTAATATATAAAAGTATATACACAATAACTTGGTGCTAAGGAATTAATTCCACGAATTCTGAATAGATGAATATATGTAGACAGCAATAGAGCACTGATGAACTAATTCACAAAAAGAAGTATTTTCAATAGATGACAGCATAGATAAGACAGTGCTGATGAACTAATTCCACAAAAAGAAGCATTTTTAACAGATGATAGGATTTAGACAAACAACACAGCATTAATGAATTAATTGCAAAAAAGATGTATATGCAACAGATAAAGGTATATAGACAAAAACAGTGCTAATGAATTAACTCCACAAAAGATATATTTTTAACAGATTAAAGTATATAGATAACAAAACAGTGCTAATGAATTAATTCCACAAAAAGATGTATTCTGAATAGATGAGTGTATATAGACAACAGCACAGTGCTGATGAATTAACAATAGATGAAAATATATACAATAACACAGTGCAAATTAATTCCAAAAAAGCTGTAATTTATCAGATAAATGTATATAGACAACAACACAGCCTAATGAATTACACAAAAAGTATTTTTAACAGAAAACGTAGACAACAGCACGACGCTAATGAATTAATTTCACAAAAAGATGTATTTTTAACAGATGAAATTATATAGACAACAACAAAGCGCTGATAAATTATTTCACAAAAGCTGTATTTTAACAAAATTATGTAGAGAATACAGCAATAATGAATGAATTCAACAAAAATGTGTATTTACAGCAAACAAGAGAAGATAACTACACAGTGCTAATGAATTAATTCCACAAAAGATGTATTTTCAACATATAAAATTATATAGACTAAATAAGCATTAATGAATTAATTTCACAAAAAGATGTATTCTGAATAGTTGCATTTTAACAGATAAATGTATATAGACAACAACACGGGGCTAATGAATTAATTACCTAAAAAAAGTATTTTCAAAAGATTAAAGTAGATACAAAAGATACATTTTCAACTGATAAAAGTATATAGGCAACAACAGAGCGCTAATGAATTAATTTTTTTTTTTTAAAGAGCTGTATTTTAATAGGTGAGAGTATATAGACAGCAACAGTTCTGATGTATTAATTCCACAAAAGGATACTTTTGAACCTAAATGTATAGCAACAAAAAGCTGTATTTAATAGATAAATATATGTAGACAACAACACAGTGCTAATGAATAAATTCACAAAAAGACGTATTTTTAACAGATAAAACTATATAGACAAAACAGCTCTAGTGAATTAATTCCACAAAAGATGAGTTTTCAACACATAAAATTATATAGACAACAACACAGCACTAATGAATTAATTCCACAAGATATATTCTGAATAGACGAAAGTAGATAGACAATAATGCAGTGCTAAAGAATTAATTCAACAAAAAGATGTATTTTCAACAGATACAAAGTATATAGACAACAATACCGCGCTAATGAATTAATTCCAAGACGAAGATTAACCACTAACGAATCAGAACAATTTCCAGTCCATATGTTAATTGCATTGCAGAGTAAAACCAGAATTAATAGCCAACAAGAAAACAAAATGATATTTGATAATGCAAATTTAAGATTGATATTTGTTAGAAATAATTGAGTCCAATAGCCTGAGCAAGGAAGAGAAGCAATAATCAGATTTTAAGGTAGAACTTATTCAAGTGTCCATATGATGTTTCAAGAGGCTATCAATAAATAAAGCAAGCATGACGAAAAATGTCAGACAACCAGTTATATTGACATTAACATGGGAGTCTGTTGGTAATTTTCAGTACACTGTTGGCACAGGTACTGCATTTTAGTGCTATGATGTCAATTGCAATAATAGGCAGTGTCTAACCATTTATGCTAATAAGCTATGCCACAGATCCTGTAACATTATCAAATCAACAACAACAAAAAAATTTAAAATGTTTATTAAAAATATACCAATAACAATAATGGAAGCAAATCAGATAAATGCTGTCATAATAAAATTATTCTGACTGTAACACATTTACATACATTTATGATAGCAAACGATAAATTATTTTGAATATAAAGTGACAACAAATGTGATAAAAGAAGGTGGTTCTATCTTTCAAACTATTATACCTTTTGTAAAAGTACTTACCTCAAGACTTTAAAACATTAGGAAATATCATTTGGTCTGGCAGCAGAAACAGGTGCAGTGCACGGTGCAACATCAAAATCAGCTCCCTAAAAGCGGTTTTACTAAAATATTATAAGATGACATCCATGGAATTTGGATTGAGTTTAAGACAGCTGCCAAAAAAAAAATTAAAGTCCATGCTCAAAAACATAACCAATCAAAATAAAACTTGAAAAAATCAAATCAAACAAATTTTAAGAGCAAAATCCCATGGCCATGGTTTACAATGAAAAGTTAAATATACGCAATTAAAAAGACAAGTGGGTTCCTTCCAATGTTACAACTAATTACAGGTGTACCTGGTTCTCATGTACCGGACCTTTTGGGAAATCTTTTGGATGAAGATTAACATTGCCAGGAAAAGGTCTTTTTTTTTTTTAACCAGGAACGCCATACATAAAAACGTATCCCTTCAGTACAATAGGAAAAGGTCTTTTTTCTTTTACCAGGAACACCATACATAAAAACGTATCCCCTCAGTATGATTCAGTTTCAAATAATCGTGGAAATAGTATAAAAATACTCAATAGGTTGTTTTTGTAAAGACATGCTTCCAAAAAAAACCCCAAAAAAACCAAAACAAAACAACGTAATATAGTTAATTTAGAATACTTTTATTAAAGATAATGGAACACATTAGATAGATATTTAAAATGATCCACAAACCACAGAAATTGAATATTTAAAATCACCTGTACTACATCCACCCATTATTATGAAAAAATATGGGTAGTAAGCAAATTGTTTAAAATTCTTCTCAAATGCAACATGTGGAAGCATCATGTGTGGTTATTATTGTGCATATTATACCATACACAGATACGGTTAAAAAAAAGCCAATACGATATTATATAATACATGAAATCTTATTATTCAAGGGGCAAACAACCGATACAAATGCGGAAGTTTTTATTCATGCAAAAAATATGAGGACTTTGAAAGGTATATGTTAAATAACTGGCAGGGAAATAAAGGCTTTAGCATGAAAAACAATTAGCTGTAAAAAGCTGTTTCTTCAACCCTAAGAAATGAAAATATTTGATAATGATTATGTTCATGGTTAATTGGTTTGGGATTAACCTCGCTGCAACATTTAAGAGACTATAATTTTTTATATTTAGTAACTGATGTATTAATTGTGACTGACATGTTCCAACGTTTTAGAGAAGTTATGATAAAAGAATATAAGCCAGTTATTATATAAACAGTGCATTTTGAGTTTATTGGTGTGGTCCCTCTCAGACTCCATCATAGAGAGGACCCCCTAATGCCGAAAGTTTAAATGATTTTTATGTGTATATGTTTCCCCCATAGTGTGTATTGTGTTTGTAAAAATGTAAACAGAATTTTTAGAAAAGGTTTATTAATTTTGATTAGGGTTTTGTACACCTTCCTATTATATTGTTATGATAGCTCTTCAACCCTGGCTGGTTTCGGAGCTTTACTTATAGAAAGTGATCCTTTGCCTGGGATCTATGGTGTCCAATGTATGTTATATGTGTGTGCTGTGTATTGTTTTGTTATCCTTGTGGTTTTGTGTGGACGGGCTGAGAGTCAAATTCATTAAGTTGTCTTTAAGGGCTATCTACTAAAACTAAAATACCGTTCGGCTAAGGAGGGCTGGTTTGGCATGTGATGATGGCAGGAGACGTTTAGCCCACCCGCTTCCATCACAGTGGCCAGTTCCTTCGTTCCTATGCCTTTCTCCCTTTCTACTTTCAGTGTTGCATTGGATAGGAAGAAGGAAGGAAAGAAAAATGAAAGTGCATTTTTAGCATTTCATTGTTTGTTGAGATATAATACGATAACAAAAGTTCAACTTCTCACCGATATTGATAAGCATGTTTTTAATGAATCAAATGTGGTGTGTCAACGGTTGGAGGAACAAATTATACAAAAACAAATAATCAATATATATATATATATATATATATATATATATATATATATATATATATATATATATACCAGATTACGACGAAACAAAACCATCTTCATATTTTTATTAACTTGATGTTAATCCATTATATTCATGGTCACTGATACAGCCTCTTCCGTAAAGGATGTTCAAATGGATTATCCTGAGCAAAATAAACATTGAAAATTATTAAATAGTGCTGATGATAATTCTGCAGGATATGTTTCAGAAATTGATCGAAAATATCTTATATAATTACCTGATGCACATAGTGAGTATCCATTAACACCCGAATTTATCAAGGTATGATTGTTTATCAGATTATCAAGAGTTGTTTAAGTAAAAACTAAACGGTTGAGTAAAACACACTAGTACCCAATCTGATGAATAAAGAAAAGTATGTTCTGTATTATAGAACATTAAAATTATATGTGCAACTAGGACTAAAAATCACAGAAGTTCACAGAATAATGAAAATCCAACAGAAAGCATGAAATGAAGAAAAACAACAAGGCACTAATTATAAATCTAGTTTGTATAAACTAATGAATAATAAAATTTTTCGAAAAAAATAGGGGAAAATGTAATAAATATAGTAGATGTACAGTCATGCAGAACACGGGAAGCAGAATTTGAAAATTATTCATGAAACCATCATTTGCTGCATAAAAATATTAAGTAAAGATTGTTTTTGGTATGAGCGTGATAAAAACAAAACAATCTTCTAAATAAACCAATTTACACTAGAGGTGCTATACTTGATCTATCAGGATTATTAATGTATAACTGTTATTATAATAATTTAAAAATAAAATCTGCATACAAAATTAAATTGTTATATACTGACACAGACTCGATAATACGGGAAATATATACAGATGATGTATATGAAGATATGAAAAATATGTACATCAGTACGATACATCAGATTATCCAAAATATCAATTTCCTAAGGACTACAAATTTGAGGATGAAACAAATGGGAAACCTATTGCAGAATATGTCAGATTAGGAGCAAAAATGCATTAAATTCAATTGTTAAATAATAATAATAATAATAATAATAATAATAATAATAATAATAATAAGTGAGCAAAATATATAATTAATGGGTGGTAAAGATTGGGACCAGTGACACAGAGAACAATAGGTTGACAGGATCTGATTGATGAAGATATCTTGTAAGTTGTTATATGTATGTTATTATAAATTAGTTGAGGAATTAGGATTATTAAATTGACTTTGTACAAAATGAATTATCAGGCATAAATTTGGCGCCCTTTACATCATTTGTTTCACATAGTGAAACGCAGGTCACGTACTTGTTTTAATCATTAAAGAGATCAATCAGCCTCGGGGATCTGATGATGTCAAATTGCGATAACCAGTTTGCGTGTAATTTACTTTTCTTTGCATAATAGGAAAGGTCTGTCGAAAAGTTAGCCGTGATCGTTTACGTCTACTCGTACCACCAGTGACAGTGTTGGTGATGTGGTTGCGGAGATGGTGGCAATGGTGCCAGTGCCGTTAGTTACCACCATACGCCTCTACAAACAAAAGTTACCGAAAGCAGTCGCGCCCTTTGACTTTAATTTCAGTTTTTCCCATCATCACTATCTGTTATGGCATATGCAGTGTAGAATAGGAAAAAAAATTCATTGGAAAAAAATAGATCAGATTTGTAAAGGCTCTTTCTATTTTTTATATAATCGAAATTCAGGAAAATAAGTTATTTTGTAAAGCTGCATCATGTGATAATATAATGGCAATCAAAGACAGTTTATCCATCTATTCTTTTCGTCATGATTAAGAGCCGCTTTTCTGTCGCCAAAAATCAAACCCAACGTTTGAAGTATCGTCTAGGGAACAAACCCTGAGTGGTGCTACGGCCCAACAAAGGATTTATCTCTCTAGACAAAACTGATTATGCACAACTGAACAAATTGATTCCGTCTTCATCTATCAATAACCATGATTTAGTGGCATGTTAGATCAAAGCGTTTACCACGTGAATTGTGTTACAAAAATGGAGAGGATTGGCAAGGCATATGCTCTCAGTCTAGTTGTGTTAGAAATACGACGTAGAATCCAAATGTCTGATGTTAATTTTTTATATTTTTAGCTCTGCTGGTGATAGACCAGAAGAACTTATGGAACGGGATGGTGTCCGACGTCCGTCCGTCCGTCTATTAGCAAAAAGACTTATTACGCTATTATTCCTAAGCTATTTACAGATTACAATGAAACTTCACAAACACATTCATTCTATGTTCTAGTTGGTCCAATATGAAAATGGTGCTGCTCTCACATCCAATATATCAAATTCTCCTGAATGGGTGATTATATCAACATGGGGTCTTAATTCAACGACTTTTTTCTGATGTCTCGTTGGTCTTAAATGAAAATGGTACCGATGTGACAACCAGTATAGCAGCCATCATGCAAATCTTGTTAATGCTGCAACCCCTGAAAGGATGATCATATGAACATGAAGTTTTCACCTAAAGACTTCTTATGATGTCTGCTTAGACATAAATGAAAATGGTGCTTATCTGATGACCAGTATGGCCGCCACAGCAGCCATATTGAAAATCTGATCATTGCTACTCCTCCTGAGTGTAAACTAATATTTTGAAACTATTGTTATGTTATCCCAGTGATTACAGATACTTTTGTATGAACAAACTTAACAATTGATTTGTATTCCTTTGATACATAAATGGTGTCTACTTTAAAAGTCCTTTTTAGATGCAGTTTTTGGGGTTTTTTTGTCAAAAATGCAGAGCTTTCAGAAGTATGATGAAGTTTTCCCCCTACACCCATGAACTTAAGTCATTTATTAGCATAAGAATTCAACACCTCATGTATATATCACAAAAAGATTATTAAGGAATATTTAATCGTAGGGATGCAGAAAGTTTGTTGCATCCATTCAGCCAGCCAGCCAGCCAGCCAGCCATCTATCTATCTGTCGTTTGTTCATAGAGAGGTCCAGCTTTTTTAGAGTTATTCTCTCAAAAGATCTTCGAACGTCATGTTCACATTTAGACCATGTACTGATTCATTCGGTGTTAAAGAGTAACCGAGACATCAACACCTATATCTTCTTTGTTGTACATGTGACACTTGTAATCGAATATCTGGTGACAGACTCAGCGAGACAATGTTTTGGCTTTACAATACACTTCAACCAACATACGCCTTAATACTGGTGACAGAATCATCGAGTCACCGTTTGTCCTTATAATGATCTTCAACCAAAGGAAACTTGATGATGGATCAAATGTATCGTCTTGCAACATATAAAGTACGTGCTGGTTGTAGCTCGGTCTTCAAAGATGACATGGTTATTGAATTTCTATGGTGGGAACAACTTAGAGGATCGGGTCCGAGTCTGAACATAGTTGTGTCACTGTTACTAACCGATATTCATGATTTATTCAGGTAATTTTAGGTATAAACCAGTAAAGATTTCTCTGTTTCTTTCAAGATTTTATTCAAACGAAATTTGTCCATAAACATGACTAAATTCAGTCCTAAATATGATGTGATTTTACAGAGAAATATATATAGATATTCTTGAAAAGTTATTTTCTTCAAACATTATTTAAATATTTAGGACTGATTTCAAACAATCTGGAAAATGCTTTGACGCAGAATATTGCATGTCACTTACTTGTACATTAAAGTTTTGGATACAATGATGACATTCATTAGCGTAGTCAAGATTTTTCATTGGCTTTTTCGTTATTGTTTTTAGTGATTCTAACAGTTGCTGTTGTTTTTGGTTTAACGATGTTTTTTTTTTTTTTTTCAACGCGTGATAGGCATGGCGGCCAGTATAACTGGTGGAGGAAGAAACCAGGGAAACTCCCGGTAAGAACCACTGACACACCGGAAGCTACTGGCAAGCTTTCTCATGCAGCCATATTTGCCCAGACTCGAAGCCATTCGGACCGAGGTGAGATGGCAGGGATCGGTAAAAGTGCGCTATATATTACTCGGCCACCCAAATGTTGTGTTATCCAATAGTTTTCTTTCCTGAATTTTTCCTGCAAAATATAAAAGTGTCTACTGCAAATCTGTCCTCAGATAAGAAAGTTCTGTGTAAGAAGATACGCGTGTTTACAGTCTTGTAACGACAGCTTCCGTTAACCTTTTATTAATAGATAGTTTGCACGATGCTTTCGATTTCTTATTGTTAAATGTACCAAAATTGCCTTTGTTTATTTATTTATTTATAAGACAGGAAAGTATTATTATCCTTCGGAATAAATAAATAAGAAATGATGCGTATTGTGTAATATCTGTTATATTATAAACAATTGCGTAACTTAATTTGTTTCACTGCGCACTTCGCGAAAAATATGACTAGTTGTTGAGGCACTAAAAATATGAATTTGTTCTGGCCACGAGTTCATGCTCATAAAAAGTATATGCCTCGCACTTCAAATTAGTTGTAAATGTTTTGAGAAATTTGTCCCTGTTTTATTTTAATGCACGTACAAAAGGTCGCAATATACCTCTTGATATTTGCTGGTTCTTCACTGGATTGTGCTTTGTTTACTAGATTTAAGTTAACGTCTCTTATTGCAGTGAGTCTATCATTTCCTAACTACTGTACGAATACATTTATTTTCGTAACGTATATTGTGAACAGCGATTTAGCGCAAGCAAACAACCTATTATGCTATTCAAATTTGTAGACGATGGATGTTGGCCATGATCCATTCGCTGAGTGTGTACTTGTATAGTTCGTTTAAATGAATACTAATAACTGATTGCCAGTCTATAATGAGATTCGCTTTCATATTTGGGTTTGATGTTGACTGATTATAACGAGAAGGATACGACTGGCGTATAGTACGCTCGGTTTCACTTTTCTAAGTCTGCCGGACTAGGAGCTAAATGTGACCTTTTACATATCGGACATTAGTCAAGGATGGTATTTCAAACAGACCGCAGCATTTGCAAGCCTTTGGAAAACTGTCAGTCATCAGCCAGTTGTATGATATTACGATTACGTTAATTATCGCTTGTTCGCATTAAATCGCCGTTCGCTGTACATTTATTTTTTGTAACATATTTGTTTTTGTTGCCTATTTGCGAAAAAATTATTCCGATTCTGACTCTTGGGATCTTGGCTATTGTAAGGTGTTCATGAAAGTGAACACAAGAAGAGAACAGTGCAAAAACAAACCAATGACTATGCATGGGCGGCACTTCACCCGTACACTTGCCAGCTGCACGATCAAAACCTAGAAAGTATTTTCTAGGCGGCGCTTTTGTTCGATTTAAAACTGCCACTGCCTTTGGCTGTAAGAGTCCTGCAGACCGAAAGCTCTCTTGTTTTACTGAGTTATCTCTAATTAAACGAGGCTGACACTAAGGTCAAACAGTCCGTAGTAGTAGTAGTAGTAGTAGTTGTTGTTGTTGTAGGGTTTAACGCCATTTTTCAGCACACGATAGGCTACACATGGCGACCAGTATTAATGGTGGAGGAAGTACCCGGGAAAACCCGGGAAAGAACCACCGACCCACGAGAAGCTACTGGCAAGCTTTCTCACATACCCACATTGGCCGAATCCGAGACTCTAACCCACGCAGACAGAGGTGAGATGGCAGTGATCCGTAACAGTGAGCGCTTTAGACCACTTAGCCACTCGGGGCCCCAGTAGTAGTAGTTGTAGTAGTAGTAGCAGCAGCAGTGTTGTTTTATCAGCATCATCTATCGAGCCGTTTTTCATGGAATCATTGTCAAATCCTGAATGAACCATCTGTGTGCCTCTTGCACGGTATCGACCGATATTGCTTTGAAAAGAATTGACCGAATACTGTCCATCCGTCCACTGTTGCTTCCCCTCTCTCTGTTCTCCACTCCACTCCCGTTTTAAAAATATGTTGTTTGCTGTTGGTTTGTTTGTTTGCTTTTTTTCCTATATTTTATTCTGTATTTGTTTTCAAGGGTAGATGTTTTATAATGAAATGTAAGAATAAAATGAAGAGGAAAATATCTTTTGTTCAAAAATCACTTTTGATCCTGCATTTGTTTCTTGATCACATTCAAATTCCCCTGTCTCTAAAACCGATCGTAACGAAAATTGGGTTCCTATCTAATAACCATATTTATCAAAGATGATCAGCGATAGAGCTCCAGATAGCTGCGCTTTTGTACAAATTATATCAAATACCAGCCAATACGTCTGTTTTGTAGGATTTTTCATTTGTTGCGAAACCTTGATCAAAGTCTGAAATCTTTTCTCTGTGTATTTACCATTTAGCTGGGAACAGAGTTGGCGCCCGTCCCTAGCGTTTTGATTTTATTATTCGTTTTCCAAAATAAGATAGGCTACAACTGTTAAGATTCAGCTCCGCAATGATTGAAGATTAAATATGGTTCATATCGTTGTAGACACGGAGGAACATAAAGCTGTTACGTCCAGTGTTCTGGCCCACTCTATCCTAGTCGTAGGCAGCCATTCATCAATAGTTTGTCTCTATAAACCATTCTACAGCATTTCGGTCAAATGCGAATTCCGTCAGTCATTCAACACTCACAAAGTAGAGACCATTACATTTTTTCCCGTGGTATTTCATTTATGATTGAAAATCAGTATTGGGTAGACAAAATGCATAGGTCTCTTGGCTCCAGTCTACAATTTCGTTTTCATATTGATAGGGTTTTATTGATAACGTCTCGGGATGAAATGGTTTAATTTCTTGTAAAACACTATAAAGACACAGCGATTACGCGACATGTGTAGTATTGATATCATTGTCAGGCCCTCTCAGCATCAAGGGGCCAATGCAGGCCGCTTGTTTATTCAAAGACGTCCAGGAAGGCCAACGTTTGATAATATTTCGTTATAGCTGAGCAAGTAAATTACAAAGGCGGGTCAGTGCCGATAGTATTTTCCATCAAATAGCATCAGCAATTCTCATTTAGAAATACGCGTACTTCAAATTGTCCGTCTGTTTTACTGTAGTCAGCAAAGTAAATATGCACAATATATGTTTGTCTAATAAATGCCATTAAATGCATGTTTTAACGTTGTTTTTAGCGTTTGCCAATCATAAATCTTCATCTGCGTTCGGTGGGCAGTTTATTCAGCATGTATCATTTCATCTTGGTCTTCAGTGATCATGATTATAATCATTGACATACATTTTTGCTTTCATTGATATTAATGTTGTTTTTAGAGAATGATTCACAAAAAGCATGACAACCTCATTGTACGATACTTTTAAGTTCATTGCGCACAAAGTTTAGAATTAACGATGTATTGAAATCGAGTTACAACACGTGTCTAGGGATGAAAACTTATCAACAGAACATTTTTAACTACCTGACTCTAACCTGAATGTAAACATTATGGCTTGCGTCTGATCACCCCAGTTTCACTAAATTTCTACAGATTGGAAATTTCATAATAACCTACTTATGATATTATTAACAATTCGGGGGTGTTGACAGACGTGAAGATAGCGAGATGATAAAATGGATTTAAAAAAAAACAAACAACTAAATTATAAAATTTTCACTTGAAAATATATTGATTCTTAAAGCAGGTGTTATTCCTATTATTGTATGAAATTTTCAAAGTTTTCTCAGCGATATTTTACAATCATTTTTACAGAATAATTTAATGATATTATAAAAGTTTTTATACTTGATGTTCGCTGAAATTTGAAATTAAAATTTTTTTCTGAAGAGGATAGGAGTGGTCAAAATTAAAGGCTGTATGAATAGAATGATTTGTGACAAATTAATTGCTGCCATAGTTTTTTCTAGCACAGTTTGAAAGCTTTTCCTATATGGTCTTTATTTTTGTTTCTTAGAATGAACTTTCCACTGTGTCGAAATCCAAATAAATCATATATTAATCTAAACTACCTTCAATGGTAAACTCACTGTGAAGTTTTTGTCATAGGTTATCTGGCAATATTTGGAGAAGCTGGACTGTAAAAAAAAAAAGCCCCGTGCAATGAGTCTTGATCAGCATCAATACCTCATTACTCACTGTGTACTGTTGCAGAGATACACACAGAGAAGCACACGATAATGCTCAAATTTTAAAGTATAAACAATTATCATTAAATCACTACAAGAATGTCTAAATCTAACTCTTGCGTCACCACCAAAATGAGGTACGCAAAATTCTTGGATACTAAACCGGAAGTAATAATTGTGACCTGAGTCTAAACCGAACCAACCAAAATTGAACGAACTGCAACAAAACTGTAAGGGAAACAAAATTAACTCAAATTAACTAAGATTAGATGTTTATTACTGATAAATTATACCTAAATGTAACCAAGTTTTTGTTTTGAATGAATGTAATATAATAACCCATCTGATCGGGTTAACTTTGGTAAACTGCACTGAACATTCACCTTGTTCGCTTTCGACTTTCTCGCAAAGATAATTATGTCATAGTGGCAATCGGAGCATCCTCAGGTTCTTCCGTTAAGCCTAATTAATCGCCATTGAGAACTATATCTGAACTACTTTCGTTCATACTTCGGTGGAAGGAGATACAGTCACAATCGGAACAACCTCGGCCTTTACTGTTTTAACATATGTGGTGCACTTCGCTAGAGGCGAATCACCAAATACATCAAACTGATTTGTTTCCCTACAACCACTTCCAAGGTCATGTCACAACCTGTCCGGAAATTATCTAGCGATGTTCCGATCGGTCATCGTGGTGGACTCCAAAATGGTATTGCTTAAGCAGAACATGCCTAATAACCGAAATCGATAGAAAGTGAGCGAAAAATAAACGAAGATGATGCACTAGAAATACATTACAATAAATAAAAATTAACAAAGCACAAGCGAAATTGAATGCAAACGTACCAATCACGAAATCAAAGTTATATCAAAAGAAATTATTACTGAAAATATGTATTAAAATGTAACCTGGCTGTGCTTTACTGTTGTGCGTTTTTCTTGAGGTATTGGGAAATATCAAAAGTGTGTAAACTTTTAGGATAATTTAGTCGACAATGGCGTATGTTTTTTACACAGCAGAACGGTCAATTTCAAGGGGAGATTGTGGGGCTATGAAATTTACGTATAGCATCGACCGCCTTCCTCGACGCCTATTAGAGGAATACACATTTATTCAAAAACAATTACAAAACACTTACCCCGTTTCTGTTCTAAGGGAAATCTTACAAACTGTGAGTTGTTCATTTGATTATTTTTAAGAAAACGAATTCAGTCTTAGACTAAAATGGGTTGTCATGCTAAACGATAAGGGACAGATAAAAAATAAATGAGTTCCCAGGATAGATGAATAATGTCTAAATAAAAAAGATATGCGTACAAATTTAACGGCTAATTATGGGTAATTTACATACGAAAATCAAAAACTACATAGGCATTAGCTGTGGTTGGTGTAGTTACAGACTTAGTACTATTTCCTATAACAAAGAGAGAAAGAGCTAAGTGGAAATGTCTTAAAATGTACGAATTGCACTCTAAATATTTCCTCTTTCAACGTATTAATTTCTTGACGCTGCATTTAGCTTTTCGCTGATTTTCCAAAAGGGTCCCTGGAAATGATGATATAGAAGTACAATTTGATTACTTCAATTATCAGATTTTGCGATATGGGGGACTGAATGAAGCCTTGAATAAAGCTGTCCTTGATCCAACGACGATGTGAGGGAAGGGAAGTTTTTGAAGGGCACTTTCCCCCTGGGTGCCAGGCGAAAGGAACTTCCTTTTTATTTTCAGCTGAAATCTTCATAGTATTGCACCTTCACCTTAGTGTAATTTAGGCAATTCTTCACAAACATCATTTTCCAGAGGGAGGAGGGATGTTGGAAACTGACATAAAAACTGTTCTCTGTATCAAAATAGGGGCGCCACTAAAGAACACCAGGTGCCCCCAATTATATTTACGTTGGTAATGAAGCTGGTGAGAGCTAAAGCATCTACGTAAGTTAAAATGTAGAGAGCAAAGACATTTTCTTACCTATCCGAACATGAAAAGAGATGAAATGCAAAGAAGGAATGAACCCTATCAGTGTGTGTGTGTGTGTGTGTGTGTGTGTGTGTGTGTGATTTAGATTTTTAACGTAGCTTTAACAATTTTTCAGTCATATCGCTACGATGTCTGCAGTGAGACAGTTTATAGTGATGTCTAGCACTGGGGCATCGTGCCTCAGACATGTGGCATGATGTCCTACCCAGTCACATTATCCAGAAACCAGGCCGACCAGTCCTAACACTAACCTCTTAATGCTGAGCGCCAAGCGAGGCAGCTGTGAGTACCATTTTTTAAAGTCTTTGGCATGACTCGGCCGGGGTTCGAACCCTATCAGACAGAGAAAAACTGCAATAGTAAAAAAATCGAAAACACAAAATTGTATCAACGAACAGAAACAGATTTCAGCGTAAGGAATTGGAGTTGCGAGTAGTGTAGTGGGATAGTATAGGGACAAGGGGAAAATACATTACAGACCCCCCACCCCCCGGGATGGTATGGGGACAAGATTTATAAGGACAGAAAATCACCCTGGGATAGTAGAGTGACCATGGGAATTTTGTATAGCGACTAGCACACCCTGGGCCTGTATACGGACAATGGGAATTTTGTGTAGGGACAATAGGAATAGAACAGGTACGGTGACGTCACGGTACTGGACACTTGCAACAGCAAATACCGTGACGTCATGCCACCTGTTTTATTTCTATACAAAGTGTGTAGAGACTGAGACTATCATACACTAATACAAGCTCGAGATTTATATATAAAACATTACCTAGACCTGAAATTATGTTGACGGTGTTCATAAATTTGCATAATTATAATGATGCTATAAATAGTTATAAACAAGGAAAAGACTAATGCCAAAATGGATGTGACTAAAAGTAACGCTAAATTTACGAAATTGTCCCAGAATTTAACGGAGACTAAACATGTCCCTGAACATTAGGTTACATTGGTTTAGACTAAAAGTAGTACTAAAATTATGACATTGTCCCGGACTACAGTGGAGACTAAAAAAATTTG
Organism: Megalonaias nervosa; assembly: GCA_016617855.1. Taxonomy (NCBI): domain Eukaryota; kingdom Metazoa; phylum Mollusca; class Bivalvia; order Unionida; family Unionidae; genus Megalonaias; species Megalonaias nervosa. The sequence continues at coordinate 134,176 of JAECUM010000807.1, read as the reverse complement.
GAACATTAATATTCAAATGACTGTGACTAAAAGTAACGCTAAAATTACGAAATTGTCCCAGAATTTAACGGAGACTGAACATATCCCAGAAAATTAAATTATATTTGTTTAGTCTAAAAGTAGTACTAAGATTACCAAAATGTCCCAAAGTCTAGTGGAGACTGAGAAAAACTCTGGAAGATTGTATTCAGATTGCCGTGACTTAAAATATTGCACTAAATTTCCGAAAAATTTAGTGGACTTGAACGGAAACTGATAACTAGCCAGATGTTTTAATTGTCAGAAATGGCAAAGACAAAGTGTAGTACTAAATTCTGAAATTGCACCGGACTTTAGCGGAGACTGAAAATAATCCATAGATAAATTTTAAAAATGTTACCAAGACTTAAAGTAGTACTGAAATTATTTAAACTCATACCGACTTTCGCGGAAACTGAAAAAATGTAAACAAAAAATTAAAATAAAGGATACCATAGCGTCAATGGGAATTATCATTAGGGGACCCTACTTTGTACTATAGCGTCAAGATTTATAGCGTCAAATGGCACACCCTGGGACACTATAGCATCAATGGGAATTTTGTATGGGAACAATAGGAATAGAACAGGTAGGGTGACGTCACGGTACTGGACACTTGCAACAGAGAATAATGTTTTTGTGAGTTAAACATAAATTATACAACAACTAAAAAAAATTTTTAGGCAAGGAAGAATAAATCTTTTTGAGGCATTGGAGTGGCCCTGAAAAGGGCCTTTGGTTTTTGCTTCTATTGTCTCCAGTTCTTCCACCAGCTTCTTAATTTTCCAATGATTCCTTTCTTCGTCTTTTTCTTTTCTTCGTCTGGAATCCAGTCTGGATGTCCCAGTGTCTCTAAATTTTTTCTGTATTTTCATCCAGTTGATGTTCAGTGTTTCAAAGTCCTCTTTCTTTTTTTTTTTTTGGTCTTCCTTCTCCTTTCTCTCTTTTGTCCAGGTGTCTTTTATTTTCTTTACCTCTTCTTTCATTACTTTTTTCATCTTGTCTTCTGCTTTTATTAATTGTTCTAAACCCCACTGGACAAAAGACCACTCTGACCAATTAAATGTATCTTTCAAGAATCTCCTCACTTGGATGACAAGATCAAGGGCTTCCTTCAATGTCCCCACGTTTACATACTTAGGCTTGATGAATCCTCTTATTTTTTCCACCTCCTCTTCTATCATTACAGCCACCTGATCCCTGGCTACTTTCAGGCTAATGACATGGCTGGTCACAAAGTCTTGGCTACCTGGATAGCTCCATTCTTTTTCAATCCTTTCCACCACGTAGACTGCATCCATCATCCAAAAATAACTGTGTCTTAATTCATTGAACAAATTCATTTTTTTCATGAAGGTGTTGACTAGTCAACGCGGGTAGCAAGACAGACGAGCGTTCCGCGTTATATACGTCAAGCACGGACGTGAACGAAAACATCCCTTCACATATTATATACTATCCACACCAACGAATGAGAATGCATAAAACATACCATATTTACTATCCTCACAAACGAACGAGAAAGCATAAAACACACACATATATACTATCCACACCAACGTTCGCGAAAGCGTAAAACACACACCATATTTACTATCCTCACAAATGAATGAGAAAGCATAAAACACACCATATATACTATCCACACCAACGAATGATAATGCATAAAACATACACCTATATACTATCCACACCAACGTACGAGAATGCATAAAACACACACCTATATACTATCCACACCAACGTACGAGAATGCATAAAACACACCATGCTTACTATCCACACCAACGGACGCGAATGCATAAAACACACCATACTTACTATCCACACCAACGGACGCGAATGCATAAAACACACCATACTTACTATCCACACCAACGGACGCGAATGCATAAACACCACATTATCTACTATCCACACAAACGCTAGGCGAACGCATATAACACACATTCTACTATCCACAAAAACGCTAGGCGAACGCATAAAACACACACATACATATTATCCACACCAACGAATGCGAACACATATAACACACACTATACTATTCACACAAACGGGAAGAGAAGAAAAACACACCCATATCTACTATCCACACAAACGTACGGGAACGCAAACATACATATACACAACAGTAAATGAGTGAGTGTTTATAGTCACACTACTCTACATTCACATGAATTGGTAACTTGAATAGTGTCTCTTATTTAGAGATCTGGTTAGCCCTGAGAAGGGCTGTTTTTCGTCTAACTCCAAATTCACCTGGCTAATGGTGACACCTTCCTGGCCTGGCACCACACACACAACGTCTGCTCCAGTCATTCTCCCAACTGACTCGTGTGGTGAGGGCGAAGAGGGAGGTTGACTGGGATTCCGAAGACTTCCCTCTGTCTTCTATACCAGAGTCGAGAATGTTGTTGTTGTGGCTGTGGCTGTGGCTGTGGTTGAGGTTTGACCTCACACTGAGGTCTCATGATGAGTTGAGGCAGCATCCCTCGCTTCATTTCCATCTCCTCTTCTTTCTTCTTTTTTTTCCTCCTCTTCCTCAAGTCTGGCACTCTCTGCAACGGCCTCCATTTCCAGCTCACCCAAGAGTCGCCTGGCATACTCCAGGTGCATTTGGAGTTCAAGCAATTTAGCAATTCTGCTATACATTTTCAGTGTTGATACGTCAACGATGAGTAGCCAGACTGACAATCGCTTCGATTTATATATTTGAAGCACGGTCGTGAAGGAAAACATCCCCTGGCACCGAAACATACCATCACATCAAACGCGCGACCCTAAAAGAAACACTCACATTGACTTTTCTTACTTAGAAGCACAGACACACACAATCCGACAAAACAGAGAAATGAAGTGCTTATAGACACACTTCTATTTTTTTTAAAGACACAAACACACAAATTTGTTTTGGCAATTGAATCAGTATGTGTCTTCTAGAGTATTGGGGTAGTCCTGAAAAGGGCTGTTTTTTTTGTTGATGAGGAGTGATGGCAATCTTTTTTTACTGTCTAAGATTGCGTCTCCGTCTGGCGGCAGGCTTTCCAATACGATACGGTATGCTTCTGCGAAAAGAGAAGGAGAACTCTTTAGTGTCCACACGGCAGTCAACAAAACCTGTCTGTTTCTTGCTGCTGCTGCTGTTGCTGCTGCTGTTGTTGTTGCTGTTCTCTCTGCTTCTGAAGTCTGTACTTGTCTCTCCATTCTTCTTGTTCTTTTTTGATTTCCTCTCTGAAGACCTCTTCTATCAGGTCTTGGGCTATGGATAACATCCTGACATTCTCTATCTCTTCAGGCTTCGGTATCAGGTTTAGCCTGACACGATGTAAATTGACGTAAGCTTCATTCAGCTTGGCTAGTCTGGAAGGCATCTTCATAGGTTGACGAGTCAGCAGTGGATGACCAGACTGGAGACCAACCCGCTTTATATGGTTCAAACGCGGGCGCGATAGAAAACACCCTTACTTGGTTTTTGTTGAGTTGGAATGTTATGATAGCGAATGTCATGGTGAGGGATAGAAAGTCAAAGAGCATATATTCACAGTGTTTTTTGAAAACAAACGACAGACACATTTTTTTTTCAAACACAACATTTGTTTATTCAACCAACAATCAACCACTAACAATTAGCAATTAACAATAACATCAAAACAAATTATTTTTGACAAGCTTGACAACGTTGTGAAATCATGTGAGATTTCCATTGATGGAAGTCATGAGGCCATTGATGTACACTACGTTTCCTAGCTAAAGACAAAAGATAGCCATAATGGTCACAAAACCATCGATCTACTTTCTCATCGTTTCTAGAAGAGTGACAATCAAAATAAGTCACTAAATGTTCTAAAGGATATCCAAGACTGCGTTGATGAAGAAAATACACACAATATTGTCCACACACCATGGAATCTGTGCCTTGTAATTTCACATTATTGTATTGTGTCGTCTGGGCATTTCTTCTCGTAAAGTCAATGATGTCGTCTTCCAAAGTGGGTAATCCATACGAATCAAAATACTCCACACAATCCTCTTGAGGGAAGTAGACGGCAACCCAGTGAGTTCCTGGAAGATGACTTTCGTCCGTGTTGATGACATAAGCTTGATGGTCTTGAGGTTTGCGATGAGGTAGTTCATCTTTAGCGCACACGACAGGATTTCAAGAAGCAGTATACGAACTATTGTTTGAAAGGTAATAAAGTTCCCAGGTATCAATTTTTTGTTGTGTTGTTTTTTTTTCACAGGTAATGATAAGTCATCAATTCAATTCTGACTCTTTGTTTGAAACGCTCTGTCAAGTAATCGTTTCTTTGCTCCGTCTCCGCACTCTGGACTAAGAGAGCTTTGATGCGATAGATCTCTAGAGTAGTCAATGGTGGGCAGGAATGATCACGCAAGCCTTTATACCACTTATGCAACAATACTTCTTCCGAGACGAGACTCCAAGCTTCGTCCAGATACTCGTCCAATTTTTCTTCTTGACTCATCATCATACATCTATCGTGTTGAATTTGACTCGGATGATCGATTTGACATCCATAACAATCTTTCTTACTCAATTCCGTAATTTTATTCGACAGGTGTTTAGCAAAACAGGACACTAAATGTTGTTCTTCTTCTGGCCATCTGGACTTGACCACTACCTCGTCCTCTTTGTCTTGGTCTTGGGGTTCTGTTTTCACGCTATCCTCCCATTCCATTTCCAAAGATTCTCTACCGTTCAATGAGGGATAAGTGTCTTCCATTGTTTCTGATAGTCTAGAATGACTTCTCTCAAACTGTTGATTTCTATGGTATTATCGAATTCGGCATACAAGATGACGTTGACCGTCTCTGTGAGAGCTTCTGCAAACTGAAGTTCCACACGCAGTTGACCAGATTTTATAGGGTGGAAATGTCCCTCATCGCTGCCTTGGTCTGGAGTGAAATCAAAGACCCACAAAGTGTAACCTCCGACATAATCTTCGTACGAAATGCCGTGACTGGTGTTGGTTCCTAGTTGCCCCGTAGCTTCGTACAGGGACAAGTACCATCTCAAGTAATTTTCCTGGGCAAAGTTAGGTTCGAAGGGTCTGGTACACAAGGTCTTGCCATCGCGACTGTCTTCGATCTTGGACACTCTGTAGTGCTTAAACTGGAAAGGATTTTGATCGTGGGCTCCGTTGAGGGCTGCGTTGCTGACGATACCAACGATTAAACGTTTGGGTAACTGTCTTTGGAACAGATGATCTTCGATCTTGGATCGGAGTCCAGCAGCAATGGTGAACGTTTTCACTTCTACTCGTCGTATCGGATACTTGGCGGTCGATCTGCTCAATGTGTGACTGATGTCTTTTCCCGCTTTAGGTAACATTTCTACGCGGCGCAGTTAAAGTCTGGCTTCTTGGATGATGGTTTTATACTCGTTGGCATGAGCCATCAAATGGAAAGCGACACTGCTGCGATTGAGTCTCAGGCGAATATCCACTCCGTTCAGCAAATACTTGTATTCCAACCACATGTCCAAATGCAAACGATCCATCAGTTATAAATTACGACCTTGCAGAATTTTCCTTCGACGGTCGTTAAAGCCCACATTGTGAGGATCGTCATCGGCTGTCAGGGCTGTGTCGTTAAACTTATTCTCACCTGCGGTGTCAGGTTTCCAAACTACGCAAGCATCCAGATGAGTGTTCTTGGCCTCTTTTCCATACGTCAAGAGATTTTCCAGGTACGCTCGGTAAGGGTAAGCATCCATGCTACTGCTGACCAGTTTGTTATTCAAGTACGAATCCACTTCCCTGAACAAGGAATGCATGAAATTGTTGACGGGAGCTACTATAGCATCGTCTCCCGGATTCGTGTTGTCTGTTTTGATCACTTTCAGTTTCAAATACAAGTTACTGCTATTCAGATCGATGTAATCTTCGGGTTGTCCATTGATTTCAAACTCGATGGGAGCTGAATCCGTCAAAGAGGAGACGGGATGAAATTCGACCCATTGGGATTCTTACATTGTCATCATGGTGGGTGGCATGGCAAACAGATCCAGTTCCGACTTGGAACAAGCGCAAGACTCTCGGTGCATCATTTTCTCTGATTTAATAATCAAAAACGTCTAACTCTCGCACAGTTTTTCTTTTCTTAGTCTTTCTAGCTCTAGGGGTGTGAAGTCCTCTCAAGGGGTGTTTTCGTCGTCTTTTTCTGCCTTGTCCTTGCTGTAGCGTCAGGGAAGCAGGAATGTCTGACTCGGCATCGCCCAGGGCATTTATAGAAGTTTCTCGCCGACACAAAATGTCTTTACCCGTTTGAAGCAAGACATTTTTGCCTGCTCTCAAGAAAGCTTCTTTTGGATTTTGTTTGTCAATGCTGACATTTTGAAGAAAATCTTAACCTTGCGTCAACGCGGCATCTTTCAAGGCGTGCAATCCCCGTGTCACTATCGGTTTCAAAACGGGAACCACTGTATGAAAGGCCGATTTGAGCATATCACCTAAACCATGTCCTCGCTGTCGAGCGACTCCTTGGTACACAGGATACATGACTGACAAAAGTTAGAGTAATCGTTTTCGAAAATGGAGTTTCACTGTGACTTTCCCTTTGGTGAATGGAATATTTTGTCCCAGATCTCCTTTTATAGTAATGTTGACAGTGTCGAAATAAAACTTACTGACGGGCAAATAACGAGGATGTACAAATTCGAGGTGAACGTGATAGGTATTTCCACCTTCCTCGTCAGCGTTCGTGGCAGAATCCACTTTGAAAGGAATGACACGCAGTAACGGTACGGAGGTGTGTCCCACCACGTTGTATTCCGACACATCGGAGTACACAAAAAACAAATTCAGTCCTTGGTTTATTTCTACAGGGAATCGAAAATATTTCGCAAAATCCAAGTTGCCAGTAATGGCTGGTATTTCGTTTTTCATCTTGATCAACTTGGTGTCTCCACCTAAAATATCATACAATTCAGGTCAAAATGTAATGGCCAATACTTTGTCCTCTGAAAATTTCATCATTAGACGACGAGCTATTTTGTGGTACTCGAAGGTGATACTTTTTCTGGTTCTCTCCAAATCTTTGGCAAACACGGCATTGAATTTGGTAGAAATCGTGTTCACCAAATGTTGACCACTAAAATAATAACCTGTAGGAATGGTCAACAGATAGGTGAATCGTTTAGTTTTGGGATCTTGTGATTTCATAGAGTCATCTACACTGCTACGTTCATCCAAGTGTTGTTGCGCTAGTTCGTCATAAACTTCTACCGTAAAAGTGTTTTGATGTTCGACGATGTTCTTGATTTGTGTAGGGTGAATCATTTCCACTAAAGCCACTTCCCAATGGGCTTCGTGATCCAATTGGATGGCCTGAGGTAATTTGGCCGTGTAACAGCATAAGGTGTTATTGCGAAACAACTCCACGAAACTGTCACTGGGTAACGTTAAGTAAAATTGGTTGTTCATAATTCCAGAGTTCTAGTGTCCGAGGAGTCACTGGAAGTCAGAGGAGTTTCTAAAAGAGGATGGTTAGGGTGACTGTTGGATGGGGGACTAAGGTTGGACGCAAGACTCACGTTGTTGTTGTTTCCGTTAGAGGAACATTTCAGAGATGGATTGGGAAGAAGGTAACCAATATAACTGCTGAGTAAAATGGTCCACAGTTGTTTGTCTCCTTGTTGCAAACTCAAATTGGCAATGGCAGCACCGATGACACAATACACCACAAAGATTTGGCAGAAAAAGACGATTTGCGTTTTAGGCACACGTTCTCCACACCACACCCACAAGGGTTGCTTTTGTAGATCTTGCAGAGAAGAACTGGGGGAAGGAGTGGTTACTGCAGTAGCTGAGGGTGTGTTGAAGGACATAATGGTCACTTCTTTTTATAGTCAGTGAGTTGCGAAGCGTCAATCAAAGAGTCAAAAATGGGAGGATATCCTTTCCAATGTACTTTGACTTCTTTGACACGTCGTTTTCCCACTTTACGAGTTCTTCGATCGAGAATGCTTTCTATCTCGTACACGTCGTCTTCTTTATTGGTCACACGTTGTAACTCGGGCAAGTAAAACGTTCCTTTTAACACTTCCCCGTTCATGTCTTCCAATTTATAGACGGGAGGATAACGACCACGCACTCGTTCAGTGACACGAAACAATTCAGTGGTCCAGTTGGGTAAGTCAACTTTGTCGAAAGTGCGTTTGATTTTTGCCAATGCGCACCCAATCTCCTGATGCCAACAATCCACCTTTCTTCCGGACAGTCACTGTCGGGGACGCACCAAACAGGCGCTCGAAGACGGTCACTTCGTTGTCGGGAGTCACTTCTTGGGGACACGTCCGATGCACTGATGGTAAGATTGGTTGTACGATTGGACGGGGTGTGGCAAGACATCGATCTACTTGAGAATGTGTTGATGTGTAAAATATTTCCACATGCGTTCTTTCAAGGTGCGTTGAAAACGTTCCACGATGCTGGCTTTGGTTTCGGGATTCTCGGTGGTGAAAAAATGAATGTCACGTTTCTTCAATTCTTTTTGGAAAGCTTGGTTCAGAAATTCGGTGTCTTTGTCAGTTTGCCATCGAAGAGGGTGACGTCCTCTTTGTTTCAACACCAGTTTGAGAGCTCGCACTAACTCACTGCTCGATTTGGAAGTCAATGGCACGACCCATGCAAATTTCGAAAAGACGTCGATGACACAAAACAAATATTTGTAACCACGATTGTAGGTGGCCAAACGAGAGACATCAGCTAAATCGGTTTGCCATTGATGATCGATTCCCTCCACTTGGGTGCGACTTCTGGAAAATTTTCGTCGAATGGGTTTGTGTAAGGTGTACGTGGCTTGTTCTTGTAACCAGCGTTGCACTTGAGGTAAACGAACGCTTTTCAGTCGAGTTTTGGCAGCACGATACAATTTCTGAACTCCTCTGTAACCTGCAGGATGGGATGGATCGTATTAAATGATGGCTAACACCTTCTCCGTATTTTTAAATAAGTGATCCACTCTTCGCTGATGGCACTCTGAAGTGGTTTAGAAACGGCTTTACGTGTCCGATGTGCCAACGGGTGTAGAAATTGAAGGTAGTGGTGGTGGTGGTGGTGGTGGTGGTGGTAATGGGATGGCTTTGGTCTTCTTTTCTTTTTTCACTTCTGCTTTCCCTTCTTTCTTTTTCACTTCTGTCGAAGGAGGAGTGGGCATCATCTTTTAAACCCAAGCTTTAAGTTCTTCTCGTTGGGGTGTAGGGGAAGGGGTCAACAAGGACGCTGCAATCTTATTAGTGATGGGAGCTGCTGACGGTGTTGGAAAGACTTCTCTTGCCTCTTCTTCCTCAGGCAACCGTGGGGCTGCATCTGTCTTGACCACTGGAGATGGTAGTGGTGTTGGTGAACTTTTCATCAAGGCCTTAAAATCTTTCAGAGTGGGTAGAGCTGTTTCGTCTAAAGCTTTCTGGTGAAAGAGTTGCAGTCGTTGCAACAGTTGACGGTACCGTTGAGATTTTTCCGTTTCTGACAAATCGCTGCGATCCATCAATGATTGCAATTCGTGTTGTAACTGGGACAACTCGGTCAAATGAGGATTGGGAGGTAAATGCCGGGTTCGTTGTTCTTGCCAACGATGGTATTCCATCCATCGTTTGTAAGGCACTAAAGCCAGTTTTCGTCCTTCGATCGGATTTCATGGATCGCATCTGAGATCTTTTGACTCCAAAGGTCCCATTTATCTTCTTGGACCTTTTTATCTTCATCTTCCCAGGATGTTTCCCATCGTTCCCAATAGTCCTTTCATCAAGGGTCCTCCTATTGTTCCCATTACTCCTTTCAGCAACATGGGCAAAAAGGACAAAATTCCTCCGCGTTGCACCAACATCTTTTTCTTTTGACCAATGGGTATTTTCTTTTGGGCCATTTACTGAAGAACGTGTCGATGTTTGGCTGAGCATTCTTTCTGGTGTTTAGACAAAGGTATTGTGCCTCTCAAGACATTCAGATAACATTCGCACACGGTATCGATGACGTCTTTGGAGGCAGTTTGAATGAGTTTTTTCGCATGGGTGGAGGAGCTTTGGACAGGACGGACAACATGTCCCAATGTTTGGCTAAACGAGGTGGCAGTCCTTTCCTTTTCTTTCCTTTGGGGGTAGAAGAGGAATGTCTTTTTTGGGGTGACATCTTTCTCGGTTGGTTCGTTGGTTCCGTGGCACACAGCAAAAATTACACTAACGTCGATGACTTGTCACACGGTCTTTTATCCTTTTTTGGGGACTATCGCTTATTCATAAAGGTGACAATGTGTTTTCCAAAATCACCAAAGAATCCTCCTCTTTGGTGACTCCTCTTTTTCTTTGGACGAGTGTGCCTTTTCTGGGGGTGACGTCTATGTTTGGCTAAGCGTTTTCTCGGATGATGAAACTGTCCTTTTTTTTTTCCTTTCTGGACATTAGAACGACGATGAGGAGACATCTTTTGGTGCACAACTTACACTAAAGTCCATGGCTTCACATGCGTCCTTTTATCTTATTTTGGCTAGTGGTCACATCTTTAAATAGATTTAAGAGTTTTGATCATGTGTAGTAATAAAAGACTAGACAATCATCCTCCTCTTTGGTGACTTCTTCTTTTCTTTCAACGAGTGTGTCGTTTGGGGGGGGGGTGACGTCGATGTTTGACTAAGTGTTTTTTTGGATGACGAGACTGTCGTTTTCTTTTTCCTTTTCCTATTTGGACAGAAGAACGACGATGGTGACGGTGTGCACTTCTTGGTGGGGCCATCTTTGGGCGTTCAGGAGCACAACAACACTAAACCTATTGTTTGCCTCAGGTCTTTTTATACTGGAACGCGTCGCCACTGATTGTCTTCACGTCGTATCAACTTGATAACAGGCATCACACGTCTTGGAGGAGTTCGCAACGGACTAAATCGGGACAGTTCTTGCTTGGACAAATCCAGTAAACTCTGTAACACACCCGTTCTCTCTTGGACTTTGATTTTGGGGGCAGGTACTTTGTGAGCAGCGGCCACTGCCGCTAAAGAGGAAGAGGGTGTCACCTCTGGAGGAGACGTTTTTGGAGACGCTCTCTTGCGGGTAGAAGCTGTTTTCTGAGGCTGTGACCTGGTCTTGACACCGTTGCTCTTTTTCTTTTTCTTCTGGGTACGTTTGGGTGTGGCTTTTTTCTTGGGAAGAACTTTGGGAGCATTGGGATCCCATTTTAAGAGGGAACGAATGATGACACCTCCTAGAGAACCGCTACCTCCAGGTTTGAAAATGATTTGCTTTTTGGTTTGAGTGTCGATGCGAGGATCGGCTAGCTGCGTCAAGGCGACTTTGTTTCTCTCAAAAAATGTTTGATTTGATGTGGAATCTGAATGATACCTTGCAGTAATTGACGTGCTGTCATCGTAAACCATCGTAAGACTTCTTTGAGACTAGCTTCTAAGACACGAGCACGTATTTGTGGATTTTTTTCGCGACTGATGGCACCAGTGTGAAACAGATGGGTACGAAATCACAAATAATCGGGAGTGGTGGGTTTTAAATCCACGAGTAAATATGCGTGTGGGGTTTGAGTGGCATCGTCGTACGCATGAGTCAGTCAAGGCGTTCCTAACTGTTTTGCTAAGACTTGTACTTGCGATTTATCTCTAGGGCTTTTAAACAACACCACGTAATGAGCATTGAGACTGATGGTACGATGGGCTTTACTTTGTTGAAACAAATTTTGGGTGATGTAAATGACACTGGCATTACGATGATGCCATTTGAGCGTAAACCAGAGTTTAATTTCTTCTTCGTCTTCTCCTAACATGTCGCCAAAAATAACCAGATGGGTTTGACTAGGGTTAGACACGATCCCGTCGTCTTCGCCAGGAATGCCTTTCACAAAGACAATGAAATCGCCTTGACTTTCTCGCAGAAGGCTGTACGCCGATTGCCACTCTTTGTAACACCACACGATTCGTTGAGGTGGACGATCGATTAAATGATGTTTATGTTCGATCAAATGTTTGACAAATTCGGTTTTGCGTGAACCGCTAGGTCCGGCAATGAGCATGTTAAAGGGATGGCGAAGATACAAGGCCTCCCAACTAGTCCTATCTACGTGTTCGTCAATGATTTTGACAGTGGAGGAAGAGGGAGCAGAGACAGTAAGATAGCCATAGTAGTGTAAGAAATGTCACTTTTGACACGAAGACAGAAAAGACAAGAGTTTTTATATTTTTTCAGGAGACGTTTATTGTCATCTTTAATTGTGAACAACATAAAAGACAAAAATGCATAAAAGCCAAATGGTTAAGTACATGAATATAAGACACATCAAAACGATCATAGTGGAATATAAACAAGTCTCTGTGCAACATTTGTGGTGATCAAGAGGTGGAATTGTAGGGACAGTGTGTAATGTTCTTAGAGTCTCTACACTCCTTGGCACAGTCACACAAGTGTATTCCCGGAATGGTCTTTCGGGGATGTCGATAACGGTCCTGTCCTGTCCTGAAGGGAATGGTTCTTCTGGGAGTGGTAGTCCGTTTTTATACCTCTTTTTGTCGGAGGTAATAAGTGTACTTTCTGCAAAGAGATGGTCGTACTTCAGTGGCAAATCTAAATTGTTTAGTCACTAACTTGCACATCACACACCGTTCAGAAGTGTCCTCTTGAACTAAGTTTGCATTGTGCAAAAGCTTTTGGCAACCCTCTAACTCTTCTTCTCATTCGTTTGTGTGGATAGTATATAGATGTATGTTTCATGCATTCGTGTACGTTGGTGTGGATAGTATATATGATGTGTTTTATGCTTTCTCGTTCGTTTGTGAGGATAGTAAATATGGTGTGTGTTTTATGCATTCGCGTCCGTTGGTGTGGATAGTATATAGGTGTGTGTTTTATGCACTCTCGTTCGTTGGTGTGGATAGTATATATGGGTGTTTTATGCATTCGCGTCCGTTGGTGTGGATAGTAAGTATGTGTGTGTTTTATGCGTTCTCGTTCGTTGGTGTGGATAGTATATATGGGTGATTCATGCATTCGCCTAGCGTTTTGTGGATAGTAGAATGTGTGTTATATGTGTTCGCCTAGCGTATGTGTGGATAGTATATATGTGTATGTTTCATGCATTTTCGTCCGTTGGTGTGGATAGTAAGTATGGTGTGTTTTATGCATTCGCGTCCGTTGATGTGGATAGTAAGTATGGTGTGTTTTATGCATTCTCGTACGTTGGTGTGGATAGTTAGTATGGTATGCTTTATGCATTCTCGTACGTTGGTGTGGATAGTATATAGGTGTATGTTTTATGCATTCTCATTCGTTGGTGGTGATAGTATATATGTGTGTGTTTTATGCATTATCGTTCGTTGGTGTGGATAGTATATATGGTGTGTTTTATGCTTCCTCATTCGTTTGTGAGGATAGTAAATATGGTGTGTGTTTTATGCATTCTCTTTCGTTGGTGTGGATAGTATATAGGTGTGTATTTTATGCATTCTCAATCGTTGGTGTGGATAGTGTATATGGGTGTTTTATGCATTCTCGTCCGTTGGTGTGGATAGTAAGTATGTGTGTGTTTTATGTATTCTCGTTCATTGGTGTGGATAGTAAATATGGTGTGTTTTATGCATTCTCGTTCGTTGGTGTGGATAGTATGTATGTGTATGTTTTATGCATTCTCATTCGTTGGTGTGGATAGTAAGTATGTGTGTGTTTTATGCATTCTCGTTCGTTGGTGTGGATAGTATATATGGGTGTTTTATTCATTTTCGTTCGTTGGTGTGGATAATAAGGACGGTGTGTTTTATGCATTCTCGTACGTTGGTGTGGATATAATATAGGTGTATGTTTTAAGCATTCTCATTCGTTGGTGTGGATAGTATATATGTGTGTGTTTTATGCATTCGCGTCCATTGGTGTGGATAGTAAATATGGTGTGTGTTTTGTGCTTTCGCGTTCGTTGGTGTGGATAGTAGGTATGGTATGTTTTATGCATTCTCGTACGTTGGTGTGGATAGTAAACAGGTGTGTTTTTTATGCTTTCTCATTCGTTTGTGAGGATAGTAAATATGGTATGTTTTATGCATTCTTGTTCGTTGGTGTGGATAGTATATAATATGTGAAGTGAGTGTAAGGGATGTTTTCGTTCACGTCCGTGCTTGACGTATATAACGCGGAACGCTCGTCAGTCTGGCTACCCGCGTTGACTAGTCATCACCTTCATGAAAAAAATGAATTTGTTCAATGAATTAAGACACAGTTATTTTTTAGATGATGGATGCAGCCCACGTGGTGGAAAGGACTGAAAAAGAATGGAGCTATCCAGGCAGCCAAGACTTTGTGACCAGTCAAGTCACTAGCCTGAAAGTAGCCAGGGATCAGGTGGCCGGAATGATAGAAGAGGAGGTGGAAAAAAATAAGAGGATTCATCAAGCCTAAGTATGTAAGAATGGAGACATTGAAGGAAGCCCTTGATCTTGTCATCCAAGTGAGGAGATTCTTGCAAGATACATTTAATTGGTCAGAGTGGTCTTTTGTCCAGTGGGGTTTACAACAATTAATAAAAGCAGAAGACAAGATGAAAAAAAGTAATGAAAGAAGAGGTAAAGAAAATAAAAGACACCTGGACAAAAGAGAGAAAGGAGAAGGAAAACCAAAAAAAAGAAAGAGGACTTTGAAACACTGAACATCAACTGGATGAAAATACAGAAAAAAATTAGAGACATGGGACATCCAGGCTGGATTCCAGACGAAGAAAAGAAAAAGACGAAGACAGGAATCATTGGAAAATTAAGAAGCTGGTGAAAGAACTGGAGACAATAGAAGCAAAAACCAAAGGCCCTTTTCAGGGCCACTCCACTGCCTTGAAAAGATTTATTCTTTTTTGCCTAAAATTTTTTTTTAGTTGTTGTATAATTTATGTTTAACTCACGAAAACATTATTCTTTGTTGCAAGTGTCCAGTACCGTGACGTCACCCTACCTTTTTCCATTCCTATTGTTCCCATACAAAATTCCCATTGACGCTATAGTGTCCCAGGGTGTGCCATTTGACGCTATAAATCTTGACGCTATAGTATAAAGTAGGGTCCCGTAATGCTAATTCTCATTGACGCTATAAATCTTGACGCTATAGTAGAAGAAGTAGGGTCCCGTAATGCTAATTCCCACTGACGCTATAGTATCCCTTATTTTAATTTTTTATTTGCAATTTTTCAGTTTCCGCGAAGGTCGATATGAGTTTAAATAATTTCAGTACTACTTTAAGTCTTGGTAACATTTTTAAAATTTATGTATGGATTATTTTCAGTCTCCGCTAAAGTCCGGTGCAATTTCAGAATTTAGTGCTACACTTTGTCTTTGCCATTTCTGACAACCAAAACATCTGGCTAGTTATCAGTTTCCATTCAAGTCCGCTAAATTTTTCGGAAAGTTAGTGCAATATTTTATGTCACGGCAATCTGAATACAGTCTTCCGGAGTTTTTCTCAGTCTCCACTAGAGTTTGGGACATTTTGGTAATCTTAATACTACTTTTAGACTAAACAAATATAATTTAATCTTCTGGGATATGTTCAGTCTCCGTTAAATTCTGGGACAATTTCGTAATTTTAGCGTTACTTTTAGTCACAGTCATTTGAATATTAATGTTCCAGATTTTCTCAGTCTTCACTGTAGTCCGGGACAATGTCGTAATTTTAGTACTACTTTTAGTCTAAACCAATGTAACCTAATGTTCAGGGACATGTTTAGTCTCCGTTCAATTCTGGGACAATTTCGTAATTTTAGCGTGACTTTTAGTCACATCCATTTTGGCGTTAGTCTTTTCCTTGATTATAACTATTTATAGCATCATTATAATTATGCAAATTTATGAACACCGTCAACATAATTTCAGGTCTAGGTAATGCTTTATATATAAATCTCGGGCTTGTATTAGTATATGTCTGTCTCAGTCTCTACACACTTTGTATAGAAATGAAACAGGTGGCATGACGTCACGGTCCTTGCTACATCGTTGCAACAGTCCATTACCGTGACGTCACCCTACCTGTTCCATTCCTCTTGTCGCTATACAAAATTCCCATTGTCCCTATACAGTCCCAGGGTGTGATAGTCGCTATACAAAATTCCCATTGTCCGTATAGAGTCCGGGGTGGGGGGTCTGTAATGCTAATTCCCATTGTCCGTATACTATCTCACTACACTGCTAATCTTCTATGTCTAAAAGCAACGCGGTTCTTGGAGAGAGAGAGAGAGAGAGAGAGAGAGAGCGACCTCTAGCGAAGAAGTTCCTAGTAATTCTCGAACAAAGAATGATAAGTTTCAAACTGTAAATGCATACAATGTAATGGGGCCTAAATTTTTGGGTTGGGGGATTGGGGGTTGGTTGTAATTGATTGACGGATTGTACCCTCTTACAAGGTGTCCGCTTTATTGGGTTATCGTTATCTAGAGGGTGATTGCCTTCGATGTTATTGCCCGGATCGAGTAAATATTAATATAAAGTGTGAAACTTATAGGTGGAATAGATAGAGATCTGAGCAGATATATAAAACAGAATGACGCGAGCCCCCGTACATGAAAAATAACAATTTAATCAATTACATAAACAACCGTGATTATGCATTACATTAGGAAGATACACTTCTTTTTCAAATAAATCATTCACAGAATTTCAAACACAAATATACTTATATAAATAGCCGATCTGTTTTAAATGATAGAATTTGTTCATCATAGAATCGAGTGAACAATCGAAGTCATTGCCTTGTACAACTTCATAACCTGCTTATTTCCGGTTCATTCCAACTTCACTGTGGCTGTTCTTCTTGGTCCTTTCCACTTTTCCCTTCTCCAAACTCTCTATTGTCTCGCCTCTTTCGGCCCTCGAACTTTGTGTGGGTAGGTGGATACGTAAGTACGTGATACGTAGTTACCTGGATAAGTAGGTACGTGAATACGTCCAGTGGAGCTATTTCACCTTCCAAAATAAACAGAAAAGCAACCTAAATTTCCTGTCAGATATCCTACTGGGAATAGATCATTAATCCCCTCTAGCTATGTCAAATATCGTCCTATCGGAATTCAAACAGATACCAAAGGCTGTCTGGTCAAGCTAAACATGGCAGACCATAAACAAACCTAGTTTAATAATTAATGTACTTCCTAACGGCTATTTCAACCTGACTCACATTACCATCACCCGAGACATAACAGTTCCGTTCTCGTCTCAGTTACACAAATGAATGAATGGCTTAACTATGTTATTTCTAGCGAATACACACATTTACGTCTTTGGCATTTATGAAATCTCACTTCATGGTTTAACAACGTTAATTTCAGTCAATACACACTCAAGTCTTTATTATATGTGAAATCATCTAAGGTCGATGAATTCACACGGATTCTCGTAACTCACATCAACTAAGGTAAGGCATGAAATTCTTAGAATACCTATTTTCCTATAACAATCAAAACAACACATTCAAACAATTCGTCAAACTTATATAAAGAAGATCATCGTAAGGATTCAGATAAATGAACTCAACACAGTTGTACTCATACCAAGAAAATTGATCTACGAATTTAAACAAATAAATTCTTGCAAATACAAGCAAATAAATCAAGCAAATCGTTATATTGGTATCAACGGATTATATAAGATTGGCACAAATACCTTGTGCTTTCAAGCTTTGCTCGCTTCTACCGCCAGAATTGTGTCCGTCGACTTTCCAGACATCCGGTCCCTTGGATAATTATTTTACGAGTGAATTTCTTCTAAATTCAAACTCGGAGTCTCCTACCTTTGTTTTCTCTTGCAGAAAACGCAGACTGACTAAAATTTTGCGATGGGACATATTCAAACCAAGAAATCTCGTGTGGGAACCACGCCCCTTATTTAGCGTAACCAATCCGGATTAAATATATCTCCCGCCTTTTCTAACTAGGCGCCAAAATTGTAGTCTGCGTGACCTCTAAATTCCCAAATAACTAATTCTGGATACAAGATCGAAAGTTAACCCTATCCTTCCAGTCTGTCTGACTGTTAAATAAACGAATGCTTAATTAAGAATCACTACCTCTCACGACACAGCCATTAAAAATCCTTGAAGTATGGCGATTTAACACGCACCGGTCCCCATAAATCTAATTAATCGTTCACCTGCCCAAATTAATGTGCTCTTTATAGATCGACAGAAATTTGCACTCTTACACTCATATTTGAATACACAAATGATACATCTTAACACTCTATATTATTTTGAATTGTTACGGTAAACATTCTCATCGTGTAATGCAACTATTAAGACCAACCAGTATTTCACTAATGTAACTATTAAGACCAACAAGTATTTCACTAATGTAACTATTAAGACCAACAAGTATTTCACTATATATAAATAGCAAATCTGACAAAGCAAACTAAAGCGTCCAATCACCGCTGTGCAATTCAGCAGATACAATCTAAAAACTCGACAAACTAAATGGAACTTTCAGCACAATGAATGTGATTCAAGATGTGCAGCGTTAAAATTTCAATCACCGCTGTACACTTCCACAGCTAAAATCGAAAAACTCGACATTGGACATCGAAGTTTCAATCGACGCTGTGTAATTCATCAGATGAAATCTAAATACTCGATATATGAAATAAAACTTCCAACCACCGCTGTACAGTTCAACAGATAAAATCTAAAATCTCGACCTAGACAACGGAATTTTAAGGAAAAACAGTTGGATTCAAATGTGAAATTTGATTTCTTGACATACGTCTTTGAAATTTCAACAGCAACGTTCTCATTGGACCAGCTTAGATAAATCTTTTTTAAAAAATCAGCATTTGATATCCAAGTTTCAACCAACGCTGTGTAATTCAACAGTTGAAATCTAAATACTCGATGTATCAAATGGAACTTTCAACACAAACAGTTAAATTCGACATGTGAACTTGGAATTCTGGACATAGGACATTGAAATTTCAACCATCGCTGCACAATTCAAGATATAAGATCTAAAATCTCGACCTAGACGACGAAACTTTAAAGACACGCAATTTGATTCAACACGTGAAATTGGAATTCTCGACATATGACATCAAAATTTCAACTGCAACGTTCTCATTGGAACAGCTATTGTCCGCTACGGCGCCTCATATCCATCGTAGCATAAACGGGTCGACTAGCGAGTATAACGTGATGACATCATGTTCAAAACAAAAGGCAGTTAAAGTAGTGGGGCAAGACGACTGAGAAAAAAGTCTAATAGTTCTTTTTTTTTTTACGAAACAAGTAAATGAAGAAACACAGTCCAACAGAACAGCCAGTGCGTGATGAAATCACTAATGTAGACGAATACTGACTACAAACACATATATGATGAAAACGGCACAAAAATCTGATGTAGCTGCCTCAAGCCTGTTAAGCGATGACGGTCATTTTGAAATCCTAAAAATGTTGACCAGTATAATTCAGTACTTGTATACAGTGTCTGTAGACCAGTATAGTTCATTATTATATGCTAATTTTTGTCTTTGTTAACTTTACATTGTCAGAATTATGCAGCATGTTACGATTTTGCACACCTTCATATCTCACGCACGCGTACGACGTGTTCCTAAAGGACTCACGGTACTAATTCAGTTCCCGTAGTAAACCTATGCAAACACCATGATATTAAAAATTCAATAACTTAAAATTTCTGAGTGCCCATGATCAAACCTATATTTATCAGTATAGATGAAACTTGGATGTCAGCTTCTGTGTAGAGGAAAGAATATGAACCATGGCATTTTCTGGACCTGCATGTGTTTGAAACATGTGCTTTCAATTCCGCACCAAACAGTCAGATGCTAATTTTAGTAATGAGTGTTCCAAACTCAAGACTGTTAAAGGACTGCAATTCCATCAATAAAACAATGTCTCTATTTTTTTCACTTTCAACTAGGATAAGCTCTCAAAAGATTCTTTTTCCTAAAACACAACTTACATTATTAACCAATCCTGGCCAGCCAAACCTATATATACTCTATTTAATGTTCACCCACTTCCAGGCTGGTTCCCATTTTTCCATACCATTAGTACCGTGTGTCCTATATCCACCCTTGATTTTCTTGACAGCCCTAGGAACAGTAGTTCAATACATAAGTAAGCAATGTGCATAGTTCTGCTTGTCAAAGATTACATTAGTGAATATTAAATTATATTGCAAGTTCATTTTCACCTGAAGAGCAATGGTGCATTTCAGGCAACATTTAAATATTTAAGCTTTATTTAAGAAAATCAGAAAAAATATTAAAATAAAGCTGTCTAATAAGAGTCATCGTTTTTAATATCACCATTTATCTCTCTTCAGTTTAATACTGAAATATATTACCAGCCTTGTCATATTATGTAATTAAGGGTTAAAGGTCAAGGTGACCATCTATATGTACATGTATTATTACAGAAAAAGAGATTTAAATGACAAAAATTACCTAAAATTCCTCCCAGAAGACATATAATTTAAAACTAAAGTAAGGTAGACATAAGTCCATTAAAATGCAAAATATGAAGTTTCAAAACATTCACTGAAAGAAATTAGTGGGATGCAAAGTCATGAGAGGTCATCCCCATTAAGCATGGTGGTAGAGACCTAAGTGATCATATCTGATGCATTATGTTTCAAAACACAACTAGGAAATATCATATTGCTTACTATAATTACTCTAAAGATGGTAAATTGTAAAAATTTTATATATGTATTGCTTAGATATGAACCAAAGTGCAAAACACTCTACCTAACGTAGCCAAATCTACACCCTGTTCCCACTCCCCCCTTCTTGGCAACAGTTGATACATCTGAATATGTGTTTAATATCCCACTGAAAGTCACTCTGTGGTTTACAAAAGGTATTACTTTTGCTTGTTATCCACATATAGAACCATATAACTGCAAATAGAGCAATGTTAATTGCACCTGCATATGTGGAGTCACTGTATTGCTGTAGCTGTCTATAGGACTCACGGTACTATTTCAGTTCCCATAGTAAACCTATGCAAACACCATGATATTAAAAATTCAGTAACTTAAAATTTCTGAGCGCCCATGATCAACCGCACCAAACAGTCAGATGCTAATTTTAGTAATGAGTGTTCCAAACTCAAGACTGTTAAAGGACTGCAATTCCATCAATAAAACAATGTCTCTATTTTTTTCACTTGCAACTAGGTTAAGCTCTCAAAAGATTCTTTTTCCTAAAATACAACTTACATTATTAACCAATCCTGGCCAGCCAAACCCATATATACTCTATTTAATGCTCACCCATTTCCAGGCTGGTTCCCATTTTTCCATACCATTAGTACCGTGTGTCCTAAAGGTAGTATAGTGTATTAAGAACTGCTTTGTAAACAAATCATGTACACTCTTGTAGTAGACGCTTTAGGTTTTGGTTGATTAAATTTGTTTGTGAATGAACTAAAGCAGCTATTTTATCCATTTGAAAGTATAGATGATAAAGTTAATGATGTGGCCGAATTACTGAGTCTGAAACGAAACTTTCAAAGAAGCAAACGATTGAACGTGAGTAGTTAATGTTGACGATATAGGGACAATGGGAAAATACATTACGGACACCCCCACCCCCCCGGGACGATATGGGGACAAGACTTATAGGGACAAATGGCACACCCTGGGACGATATAGGGACAATGGGAATTTTGTATAGCGACAATAGGAATGGAACAGGTGGGATTACTTCACGGTACTGGTCACTTACAACAATGTAGCAAGTACCGTGACGTCATGCCACCTGTTTAATTTCTATACAAAGTTTTATGCATTCGCGTTCGTGTCAGTGGATAGTATATTATGTTTTATACATTAGCGTTCGTGTGACCTGTTTCATTTCTATACAATGTTTTATGCATTCGCATCCGTGTCTGTGGATAGTATAGTATGTTTAATGCATTCGCGTCCGTGTCTGTGGATAGTATAGTATGTTTTATGCATTCGCGTTCATGTCAGTGAATAATATAGTATGTTTTATGCATTCGCGTTCGTGTCACCTGTTTCATTTCTATACAAAGTTTTATGTATTCGCGTCCGTGTCAGTGGATAGTATAGTATGTTTTGTGCATTCGCGCTCGTGTCACCTGTTTCATTTATATACAAAGTTTTATGTATTCGCGTTCGTGTCAGTGGATAGTATAGTATGTTTTATGCATTCGCGCTCGTGTCACCTGTTTCATTTCTATACAATATTTTATGCATTCGCGTCCGTGTCTGTGGATAGTATAGTATGTTTTATGCATTCGTGTTCGTTTCCATAGATTGATGAATATCAATCTATCCTACCCAAATCATACAACCGACTAAAACAAATTTTTAGGTAAGAGAATATTGTTTCTGGGAGTTAAACATAAATTATACAACAACTAAAATTTTTTTTTATGCGAGAAATAATAAATCTTTTCGAGGCAGTGGATTGGTCCTGAACTTACTATCCACACAAACGAATGCGAACGCATAAAACACACCATACCTACTATCCACACAAACGTACGGGAACGCATAAAAACACACTATACTTACTATCTTCACAAACGTACGGGAACGCATAAAAACTCACCATACTTACTATCCACACAAACGTACGGGAACGCATAAAACACACCACATATACTATCCACGCAAACGGATGCGAACGCATAAAACACAACATACTTACTATCCACACAAACGTACGGGAACGCATACAACACACCATACATACTATCCACACAAACGTACGCGAACGCATATAACACACACTATACTATCCACATAAACGGGAAGAGAATTAAAAAATACACCACATATACTATCCACACAAACGTACGCGAACGCATAAAACACACGATACATACTATCCACACAAATGAACGCAAATGCATATAACACACACTATACTATTCACACAAACGGGAAAAGAAGAAAAACACACCCATATCTACTATTCACACAAACGTACGCGAACGCAAACACACACACACACACACACACACACACACACACACACACACACACACACACACACACACACACAACAGTAAAGGAGTGAGTGTTTATAGTCACACTACTCTACATTTACACGAATTGGCAACTTGAATAGTGTTTCTTTTCTAGAGATCTGGTTAGCCCTGAGAAGGCTGTTTTTGTTGACGGGGAGTGATGGCAATCTTTTTTACTGTCCAAGATTGCGTCCTCGTCTGGCGGCAGGCTTTCCTACAGGATAAGGCCTGCTTCTGCGGAAAGAGAAGGAGAACTCCACACGACAGTCAACAAAACCTCTGTCTGGTTCTTGCTGCTGCTGCTGTTGCTGCTGCTGCTGTTGCTGTTGTCTCTGCTTCTGAAGTCTGTACTTCTCTGTCCATTCTTCTTCTTCTTTCTTGATTTCTTCTCTGAAGACCTCTTCTAACAGGTCTTGGGCTATTGCTAACATCCTGACATTCTCTATCTCTTCAGGCTTTGGTATAAGGTTTAGCCTGACACGATGTAAATTGACTTAAGCTTCGTTCAGCTTGGCAAGTCTGGAAGGCATGTTCGTAGGTAGACGAATCAACGATGGATGGCCAGACTGGAGACTGCCGTGCTTTATATGGTTCAAACGCGGACGCGATAGAAAACATCCCTACTAGGGTTTCTTTTTGTTGAGTCGGAACCTTATGATAGCGAATGTCATGGTGAGGGATAGAGAGAAGTCCAGGAGCATATATTCACAGTCTCTTTTGAAAACAAACGACAGATTAATTTTTTCAAAACACAACATTTTTATGTAATAAACAATGAACCATTAACAATTAACAATAACATCAAACAAACTAGTTTTGACAAGGTTGACAACGTTGTGAAATCATGTGAGATTTCCACTGATGGAAGTCATGAGGCCATTGATGTACACTACGTTTCCTAGACAAAAGATAGCCATAATGGTCACAAAACCATCTGTCTACTTTCTCATAGTTTCTAGAAGAGTTACTATCAAAATAAGTCACTAAATGTTCTAAAGAATATCCAAGACTGCATTGACGAAGAAAATACACACAATATTGTCCACACACCATGGAATCTGTGCCTTGTAATTTCACATTATTGCATCGTGTCGTCTGGGCATTTCTTCTCATAAAGTCAATGATGTCGTCTTCCAAAGGGGGTAATCCATACGAATCAACATATTCCACACAATCCTCTTGAGGGAAGTAGACAGCGACCCAGTAAGTTCCTGGGAGATGACTGTCGTCCGTGTTGATGACATAAGCTTGATGGTCTTGAGGTTTGCGATGAGGCAGTTCATCTTTAGCGAACACGACAGCATTCCAAAAGGCAGTGTACGAACTGTTGTTAAAAAGGTAATAAAGTTCCCAGGTATCCATTTTTTAGTTTTGTTGTTTTTTCGTTTTTTTCGCAGGTAACGATAGGTCATCAATTCAATTCTGACTTTTTGTTTGAAAAGCTCTGTCAAGTAGCCGTTTCTTCGCTTCGTCTACGCACTCTGGGCTAAGAGAGATTCGATGCGATAGATCTCTAGAGTAGTCAATGGAGGGCAGGAATGATCGCGCAAGCCTTTATACCACTCATGCAACACTGCTTCTTCTGAGATGAGACTCCAAGCGTCGTCCAGATACTCGTCCAATTTTTCTTCTTGACTCATTCCCAGACATTTATCGTGTTGAATTTGACTGGGATGATCGTTTTGACATCCATAACAATCTTTCTTACTCAATTCCGTAATTTCATCCGCCAGGTGTTTGACAAAACAAGACGCTAAATGTTGTTCTTGTTCTGGCCATCTGGACGTGACCACTGCGTCCTCTTTGTCTTGGTCTTAGGGTTCTGTTTTCACGCGATCCTCCCATTCCATTTCCAAAGATTCTCTACCGTTCATCGAGGGATAAGAGTCTTCCGTAGTTTCTAATAGTCTAGAATGACTTCTCTCAAACTGTTGATTTCTTTGGTATTATCGAATTCGGCATACAGGATGACGTTCACCGTCTCGACGAGAGCTTCTGCAAACTGAAGTTCCACACGCAGTTGACCAGATTTTATAGGGTGGAAATGTCCCTCGTCGCTGCCTTGGACTGGAGTGAAATCAAAGACCCATAAAGTGTAACCGCTTATATAATCTTCGTACGAAATACCGTGACTGGTGTTGGTTCCTAATTGTCCGGTAGCTTCGCACAGGGACAAGTACGATCTCAAGTAATTCTTCTGGGCAAAGTTAGGTTCGAAGGGTCTGGTACACAAGGTCTTGCCATCTCGACTGACTTCGATCTTGGACACTCTGTAGTTCTTAAACTGGAAAGGATTTTGATCGTGGGCTCCGTTGAGGGCTGCATTACTGACGATGCCAACGATTAAACGTTTGGGTAACTGTCCTTGGAACAGATGATATTCGATCTTGGATCTGAGTCCAGCAGCAATGGTGAACGTTTTCACTTCTACGCGTCGTATCGGATACTTGCCGGTCGTTCTGCTCAATGTGTGACTGATGTCGTTTCCCGCTTTAGGTAACACTTCTATGCGGCGCACGTAAAGTCTGGCTTCTTGGATGATGGTTTTGTACTCGTTGGCATGAGCTACCAAATGGAAAGCGACACTGCTGCGATTGAGTCTCAGGCGAATATCCACTCCGTTGAGCAAATACTTGTCTTGCAACCACATGTCCAAATATAAGCGATCCATCAGTTCTAAACTACGACCTTGCATGATTTTCTTTCGACGGTCGTTTAAACCCACATTGTGAGGATTGTCTTCGGCTGTCAGGACTGTGTCGTTAAACGTGTCCTCACCTGCTATCTCAGGTTTCCATACCACGCAAGCATCTAGATGAGTGTTCTTGGCCTCTTTTCCGTACGTCAAGAGATTTTCTAGGTACGCTCGGTAAGGGTTAGTATCCATGCTACTGCTGACCAGTTTGTTATTCAAGTACACTTAGCTGAACAAGGAATGCATGAAATTCTTGACGGGAGCTACTCTGACATCGGCACCCGGATTGGTGTTGTCCGTTTGATCACTTTGAGTTTCAGATACAAGTAACTGCTATTCAGATCGATGTAATCTTCGGGTTGTCCTTTGATTTCAAACTCGATGGGAGCTGAATCCGTCAAAGAGGAGACGGGATGAAATTCGACCCATTGGGATTCTTGTATCGTCATCACGGTGGGTGGCATGGCAAACAGATCCAGTTCCGACTTGGAACAAGCACAAGACTCTCGGTGCATCACTTTCTCTGATTTAATAATCAAAAACGTCTAACTCTCGGATGGTTCTTCTTTTCTTAGTCTTTCTAGCTTTGGGGGTGTGAAGTCCTCTGAAGAGGTGTTTTCGTGGTCTTTTTCTGCCTCGTCCTTGCTGTGGCGTCAGGGAAGCAGGAATGCCTGACTCGGCATCGCCCAGGGCATTTATAGGAGTTTCTCGCCGGCCCAAAATGTCTTTGCCTGTTTGAAGCAAGACATTTTTGCCTGCTCTCAAGAAAGCTTCTTTGGGGTTTTGTTTTGTCAATGATAACATTTTGGAGAAATTCTTTACCTTGCGTCAACGCAGCATCTTTCAAGGCGTGCAATCCCCGTGTCACCAATGGTTTCAAAACGGGAGCCACCGAACGAAAGGCTGATTTTAGCAGATCTCCTAAACCATGTCCTCGCTGTCGAGCGACTCCTTGGTACACAGGATACATGACTGACAAAAGGTTAGAGTAATCGTTTGCGAAAATGGAGTTTCGCTTTGACTTTCCCTTTGGTGAATGGAATATTTTGTCCCAGATCTCCTTTTATAGTAATATTGACAGTGTCGAAATACGACTTACTGACGGGCAAATAGTGAGTATGTACAAATTCGCGGTGAACGTGATAGGTGTTTCCACCTTCCCCGTCAGCATTCGTGGCAGAATCCACTTTGAAAGGAATGACACGTAGTAACGGTACGGAGGTGTGTCCCACCACGTTGTACTCCGCCACATCGGAGTACACAAAGATCAAATTCAGTCCTTGGTTCATTTCTACAGGGAATCGAAAATATTTCGCAAAATCCGAATTACCGTTCACGGCTGGTATTTCGTTTCTAATCTTGATCAACTTGGGGTCTCCACCCAAAATGTCATACAATTCAGGACAAAATGTAATGGCCAATACTTTGTCCTCTGAAAATTTCACTAGTAGGCGACGAGCTATTTTGTGGTATTCGATGTTGACACTTTTTCTGGTTTTCTTCAAGGCTTTGCCAAACACGTTATTGAACCTGTCAGCAATAGAGTTCACCAAATGTTGACCACTAAAATAATAGCCTGGCGGAATTTTCTACCGATAAGTGGTTCGTTTAGTTTTGGGGGCTTGTGATTTCAAAGAGTCAGCTACACTGCTGCGTTCATCCAAGTGTTGTTGCACTTGCTCGTCATGAACTTCTACCGTAAAAGTGTTTTGATTTTCTACGATGTTTTTGATTTGTGTAGGGTGAATCATTTCCACTAAAGCCACTTCCCAATGGGCTTCGTGATCCAACTGAATGGCCTGAGGTAATTTGGCCGTGTAACAGCATAAGGTGTAATTGGGAAACACCTCCATGGAACTGTCACTGGGTAACGTTAAGTAAAATTGGTTGTTCATAATTCCAGAGTTCTAGTGTCCGAGGAGTCGCTGGAAGTCAGAGGAGTGTCTAAGAGAGGATGGTTAGGGTGACTGTTGGAAGGGGGACTGACGTTGGACGCAAGACTCCCGTTGTTGTTCCCGTTAGAGGAATATTTCAGAGATGCATGGGGAAGAAGGTAACCGATGCAACTGCTGAGTAAAATGGTCCACAATTGTTTGTCTCCTTGTTGCAAACTCAAATTGGCAATGGCAGCACCGATGACACAATACACCACAAAGATTTGGCAGAAAAAGACGATTTGCGTTTTTGGCACACGTTCTCCACACCACACCTACAGGGGTTGCTTTTGTAGATCTTGCAGAGAAGAACTGGGGGAAGGAGTGGTTACTGCGGTAGCTGAGGCTGTGTTGAAAGGCATGATGGTCATTTCTTTTTATAGTTGATGATTGCGAAGCGTTGATCCAAGAGTCAAAACTCGGCTGATATCCTTTCCAATATCCTTTGACTTCTTTCACACGTCGTTGTCCCACTTTTCGGGTTCTTCGATCGAGAATGCTTTCGATCTCGTACATGTCGTCTTCTTTTTTGGTCACACGTTGTAACTCGGGCAAGTAAAACGTTCCTTTTAACACTTCCCCGTTCATGTCTTCCAATTTATAGACGGGTGGAGGACGGCCACGCACACGTTCAGTGACACGAAACAATTCGGTGGTCCAGTTGGGTAAGTAACCTTTGTCGAAAGTGCGTTTAGTTTTGCCAATGCGCACCCAATCTCCTGCTACCAACACTCCACCTTTCTTGGGGACAGTTACTGTTGGGGTCGTACCAAACAGGCACTCGAAGAAAAATTCACTTTGTTGTCGTGAGTCACTTCTTGGGGGGGGCACGTCCTATGCTCCGATGGTAAGATTGGTTGTACGATTGGACGAGGTGTGGGAAGACATCGATGTACTTGAGAGCGTGTTGATGCGTAAAATATTCCCACATGCGTTCTTTCAAGGTGCGTTGAAAACGTTCCACGATGCTGGCTTTGGTTTCGTGATTCTCGGTGGTGAAAAAATGAATGTCACGTTTCTTCAATTCTTTTTGGAAAGCTTGGTTCAGAAATTCGGTGCCCTTGTCAGTTTGCCATCGAAGAGGGTGACGCCCACTTTGTTTCAACATCAGTTTGAGGGCTCGCACTAACTCACTGCTCGATTTGGAAGTCAATGGCACGACCCAAGCAACTTTGGAAAAGACGTCGATGACACAAAACAAATATTTGTAACCACGATTGTAGGTGGCCAAATGAGAGACATCGGCAAAATCGGCTTGCCATTAATGATCGATACCCTCCACTCGTGTGCGACTTCTGGAAAATTTTCGTCGAATGGGTTTGTGTAAGGTGTACGTGGCTTGTTCTTGTACCCAGCGTTGCACTTGAGGTAAACGGACACTTTTCAGTCGAGTTTTGGCAGCAAGATATAATTTCTAATCTCCTCCGTAACCTGCAGGATGGGATGGGTCGTAGTAAATGCTGGCTAACACCTTCTCCTTTTTTTACAAATAAGTGATCCACTCTTCGCTGATGGTACTCTGAAGTGGTTTAGAAATGGTTTTACGTGTCCGATGTGCCACAGGAGTAGAAGTCGAAGGTAGTTTTGGTGGTAGTGGCGGCGGCGGTGGTGGTGGTGGTGGTAATAGAATGGCTTTGGTCTTCTTTTCTTTTTTTTACTTCTGCTTTCCCTTCTTTCTTTTTCACTTCTGTCGAAGGTGGAGTGGACATCATCTTTTTAACCCAAGCTTTAAGTTCCTCTCGTTGTGGTGCAGGGGAAGGGGTCAACAAGGACGCTGCAATCTTACTAGGGATGGGAGCTGCTGACGGTGTTTGAAAGACTTCTCTTGCCTCTTCTTCCTCAGGCAACCGTGGGGCTGCATCTGTCTTGACCGCTGGGGTTGGTAGTCGTTACTCTTTTTCTTTTTCTTCTGTGTACGTTTGGGCGTGGCTTTATTCTTGGGGAGGACTTTGGGAGCATTAGGATCCCATTTTAAGAGGGAATGTATGATGACACCTCCTAGAGAACCGCTACCTCCAGGTTTGAAAATGATTTGCTTTTTGGTTTGAGTGTCGATGCTATGATCGGCTAGCTGCGTCAAGGCTACGTTGTTTCTCTCAAAAAAACGTTTGGTTTGATGTGGAATCTGAATGATGCCTTGCAGTAATTGACGTGCTGTCACCGTAAACCATCGTAAGACTTCTTTGAGACTAGCTTTTAAGACACGAGCACGTATTTGTGGATTTTTTTCGTGACTGATACCGTACAAGGCACGAATCAATTTGACGGGAAGATGAGACTGAAGTGACGTCATGTTGACGATGTGTGAGACAGACCCCATGTGATCGAGGTTTTTATAGATTTTTTGGTTGTTGTGGTTGTTGTTAAGTCAACGAAGGGGACGTGTACACGACACTCCCTCCGTCTTGGCACCAGTGGTGAAACAGATGGGTACGAAATCGCAAATAATCGGGAGCGGTGGGTTTTAAATCCACGAGTAAATAAGCGTGTGGGGTTTGAGTGGCATCGTCGTACGCATGAGTCAACCAAGGCGTTCCTAACTGTTTGGCTAAGACTTGCACTTGCGATTTATCTCTAGGGCTTTTAAACAACACCACGTAATGAGCATTGAGAATGATGGTACGATGGGCTTTACTTTGTTGAAACAAATTTTGGGTGATGTAAATGACACTGGCATTACGATGATGCCCTTTGCGCGTAAACCAGTTTAATTTCTTCTTCGTCTTCTCCTAACATGTCGTCAAAAATAACCAAATGAGTTTGACTAGGGTCAGATACGATCCCGTCGTCTTCTCCAGGAATGCCTTCCACAAAGACGATGGAATCGCCTTGACTTTCTCGCAGAAGGCTGTACGCTGATTGCCACTCTTTGTAACACCACACGATTCGTTGAGGTGGACGATCGATCAAATGATGTTTATGTTCGATCAAACGTTTGACAAATTCGGTTTTGCCTGAACCGCTAGGTCCGGCAATGAGCATGTTAAAGGGATGGCGAAGATACAAGGCCTCCCAACTAGTCCGATCTACGTGTTCGTCGATGACTTTGACAGTGGATGAAGAGGGAGCAGAGACAGTACAGGTAGGCATAGTAGTTGTAGTAGTGTAAGGAATTTCACTTTTGACAGGAAGACAGACAAGACAAGAGTTTTTATACTTTTTTCAGGACACGTTTATTGCCATCTTTAAAAGTGAACAACACGAAAGACAAAAATACATAAAAGCCAAATGGTTAAATACATGAATAAAAGACACATCAAAACGATCATACTGGAATATAAACAAGTCTCTGTACAACAATATTTGTGGTGATGAAGAGGTGGTATCGTAGGGACAGTGTGTAATGTTCTTAGAGTCTCTACACTCCTTGGCACAGTCACACAAGTGTCTTCCCGGAATGGTCTTTCGGGGATGTCGATAACGGTCCTGTCCTGAAGAGAGTGGTTTTCCTCGGTCACGATTTCTTCTTCTTCTTCTGGCACTGTCACTAACACTGGTTTAAAAGTTACTTTTTTCACTGAATGTTTTAATTTTTTAGGATGACAAATCTTGGGCATAGTGTGCCACTTCTTTTGTCCAAGCCTCGAAACCCCAAGTTTTCCAGTCACGTACATCTTTCCAGTGAGGGTGTAAGTCACAAGCTTCACACACATCATCGTACACATCTTCAGTACCTAAAAGTTGACGAATCTTTCTTTCCTGTAGAGGTTGTCGAGAACTATCGAGATGGAAGCGCAAAGCTTTGAACAGAATGAGTTTTTCGTGTGCATTTAAAGGAACCACTTTCATGTTTTTTTTGGAGTGGTATGTACTGTTCGTAAAGAGTCCACAAAGAATCGGCGGTAAACGAAATCCCAGAAAGTAAGTCACTAAGACACACACCACACGTCGACCCCAATTCAATGGACACAGTTCTCATAATAGGTGTTGGTAATCCTCCACTGTTTGAATAGTGTCATTGATTTTCTTCCACGGAATCTGTTGTATCACGAATGATAAAGGTCGCGGCATGGTAGTCCGTTTTTATACCTCTTTTTGTCGATGGCAATAAGTGTACTCAGGTGTGCGCAACTCCACAGGCAAACCACGAATGTTCTCTTGTAAAGTTTCCATGACCATGTCAGTCAGTCACTTCTCCTAGAGCGAAAGTAACGGACAAAGTGAGTGATTTCTGGCCACTGCCATTCGAGGAAACGGTCAAGAATGTCAATAAAATCTTCAAAAGTAAATGGTCTAAAGCGGAATATTCGGATGAACGCACACTTGATCCAGAGAAATCTGACTTGTTTGTTGACGTTTGTCAATTTCCTCTTGTGAATTTCTCGACATAAAAGTTCTACAGTCACAAATTGAGATTTTGCTCTGGCAAGTCCCTGCCAAATGTCCTTGTAGATCTTCTCTTGCAATTCGTTTGGTAATGTTTGAAGATTATTTTTTAGATGGGGTTTAAATACTTGTCTAGGTGTTGTCCAACGTTTGACTCCTAGCCAAGCAGCTGGTTTCTTAAGCAACATGGTATACCCACTTCAATGACGAGGTCCTACTAAAGGTAGGTAGTGACAATCCGGAGACCATCGAGCATGTTCCAGGTTATCGCAATCTTTCTTCTCCCACTCGTGAAGTGACACACCGCAACTGAAGCACTTGACTTTATCCCCTTCGCCCAAGTAGATAAATCCAGCTTTAGCTAATTCTTCGCGGGTAGTTCCTCCCAGATATTTTGGCCATTTTCATCGGAAGGTTTGGATCCGACTTTCAAACTCGCAGTATTCAGGCAAACGCACAGGGAACGAATATTCGTCTTTCACAGGTTCATTTCGATGAGGGTACGGTGAAATATGCAGGAGTTTGCTCAGTTTGGGATGACATCCGTAGGGTGGTAGACGCATGGTTTCATAATGATGACATCCACCATGAAAACCAGTAAAGTGAAAAGGTGAACGGTGACGAGTGGCATCGCTTTTGCATCCGTCAGGTTTGACACGCATTGCATCATTTTCCATAGTAGGTATAGGAAAGTTCCCATGTACTGAATCACTGTGGTCATAGCGTACGGCATCCCTGCTATCGCAAGGCACAGCATCATACTCGAGTTTCTCGTTGGACTTGAGTCTTACGTTTGATACTTGCTGTGTGAAAGGATTCATCTTTCTCGCTTGGTGTTGGTAGTGACAATAAACTATCGGTCTTGGAAGTTTTCCCTTTTTATATGCTGACCAATATCAGCGTGACCGTACGGTAAAGTGAAGTGGTTGGGAAGCCGTACTCGCTTCTGGTACACGATTTGATAGAAATTTTTCCAAGGGACGACTGACGATTTGGTGTGTGGGTAAACGTACAATCTTGTGCGGCTCATAGGTGGTCACTTTAAAATTTCCATCCTGTCCAGACTGCAAGGCTTCGTTCAAGACGCCAAAGTTCACCAGTTGACTGGTGCGATAATTGAGAGTCAATCCTTTCACTTTACACTCCGTGTGCACTTCTCCTTGTTTGTCCCGGTATTCGTAGCCGCAATTTTTGGGACCGCCACTTGCAAAACTTAGAATCTTGTCGTCGGGATGCTCGTCCGTCCAGGCTCCTAAACGGTCTCCTTCGATGTTAGGATGTTGTTGACCCAGACGATCGATATAGATGCAACTGTCATGTGAAAATACAGCACACGATCTTCTAACAGTTCTAAAACTTGGTACAGTTTTAATCGAGCATGGGCTGTCACGTAAGCCGCAATGATGACATTTCCAAATATGTCGGCTTCTACAAAGTCCAGTTCTTCTTCCTAATTGACTAAGATCAAGTCCTCACGAACGACATCAACGTGTTTCATGTATTTGGTTTTATCGTGAATCATCTGGAAGTAGCGGGAAGGTTCTGTCAAATACTCTGTCTTGGGTAAACACGGTCGTTGTGCCATTAGACCCCACAGACAATTTAACATCACTTTGGAAAACGATCGCCTTCCTTCGTTTTTCTCGATGTGGTCTAAAGTGATGCCTTCCTGCTCCCAGTATTTCTCTTTGAATTTTGTTTGATCTTCGGGAGTGTGGCACCAGGAAGGATAGCCGCTGGCTTCTTGTTTCAGTTTCAGAAAGGCATTCACGTAGTCTGCGAAAATGCCTTTCTGAGTCTCGTCGCCCTTGTGGTATTTTTTTGTCTTGGGAAAGTGGTAAATTTCGTACACTTCTAACAGTTGGTATCCCAGGTCCAGAGCTTTAAACAATTCCACGCTGACCCACGTTCCCGTTAAGGCTCGTTCTTCCTGGGTGTGCTGACAAGGTTGGTCTTAGTTGCACGTTTCGGCACAAGTACGACACAAGGGAAACATCAGCTTTCCTTGGCAATGATGTGGTAAAACGGGATGGTAAAAATTCGTGGGAGGCAAGACTTTGCACTTGATCAATCCTTCGTATTGTCGAATGTTTTCCACGTCGATGTGTTCCGTCAGCAATTGCGGGTGCCTTGCGAGAAAGTGACAATGTTTGCACACGAACGGATATAGCGAACACACGTCCAAGTATTTGATTTCTTCTCCTTTCTCCTCGTCGGCTTGGTACAGCAAAACAGGTGGCATTCGTCCGTCCTCCGTACAAAGTGTTCCGCGGGTTCAGTGGGTCCACCAGCTTGTAACTTTCCACGATGCGCTTAAACTCGGGATCGGTTTTCGATCGCTGATCGTACTCGTGTTCCCACATTTCTACCACTTGGTATCCTTGCTCTTCTAACTTCAGTCGCCGCTGACAAGTGGCCTGGTACAAGTCTTCCATGGTCCGTTGTAAAAACTGATTTTTAGTGTCACGTTGATGGTATCAAATGGGACAACCGTGAAATAAGCACCCGTTAAACTCGTACACGATCTGGGGGTTTTCTAAGTCCCAGCCATCCACCGAATACGTTCCGATGGTTTTTTTGCCTCCTCCATTGCGGGCATGTTGGATCCATTTGTCTTCCTTGTCACACAAGTAATGTAGCCAGCGTCGGGTTTTGACCGAGTATTGATATTTGACAAAGTTCGTCGTTTAAGAACTGATGACAGCCAAGATTTTTTCGGGCATGAATCGTTGGCGGTACACTAAGGAACACGTTTTGGCAATGGTGCAGGCTTCCTTCAAAGGGTCGATCCCTCCGTGCTCCATGAACAGTTCTCGAAATTTTCCACAGCAACACCGTAAAATGTCCACGTCGGAACGACAATATTTTAACATTTCTTCCTGAAATTCGAAAGCGTCCGAGGCGTGAGTGTGGTACCTAGCGTAGAAAGCTTCTCGTTGCTCAGTACGCATGTTGTCGGGATCGTAGTAGTGAGCCTCAGGAAAATGGGTAGAACGGCGTGTTGATTGGCTTCGGTATTGAAAAAGTGTGGAAAATAACTTTTGGCCATTTCTGTCATTCCAAACGTTTTAGGCATGCGACTCAAAGGCATGGCCAAGTAACTCATCGAATCTTTAAACTGCACTTGTCCCACTTGCATGGAAATGATTTTGGCTCCGATCAAATTCACTTTAGGACGTTCATTACTTTGTTCCGTATAGTATCTCAACAGAAACTGTCCATCGTATCCCGAGAATTTGTGAGCCATCACCGTGGCATAGCGATGACAATCTCCGTAACGTTCGATGTCTTCTTGACTCCACGTCTCGTCGATAGCGTCTAAAATCCACTGGGCGAAATCGGCCAATGTGTTCGGTTCCCGAAAGATTTTTTCACGTCCTCCAGGAATCTTGCTACAGTGAGGGCAATGAGTAAAGATAGGCTCTTGGATGCACTTTTCACGCTCGATGAGCCACGCAGAAATTAGGAATGTGAATGCCAGTCTCTTGCATGCATTCGAAATCGAAAAAGATGAAATGGCCTTTCTTCTTGTCATTACCTTCTTCTTCATGTTTGGATTGGTATTTTTGAATGTGGCATTGGTGTTCTAAGTCCACGATTTGGCGACAAATGTGACATCGCCTCTTTCCTGAACATACGTGCGCCTTGGCACTGTTGGTACGTATGCCTTGTCCACAAGTAGAGCACAATCTCAGGAGCTGACAAGCACATTTCTGCTGTGAACCTTGCGTCTTTAGATGTTGTTGGTAACAGACAGGGCTGACAAACGTGCGCTGACAAGCTGGGCAATGCACACGTTCTTGTCCTTCGTCATGACAGGGTTTAGAGGCCAAACGTCCCTCACATTTCGAACCACAGTGCTTGTGTTGTTCTCGATTCTTATAGCCATAGTCACATTTCTCACAGTAATAACCGTATCCCAGAAATGCAGTGATACTGGTAATGGCATCGAAATGTTCATCGTGATGATAGACGTGAATGTATTTTCCGTCTTTGAAATTTTTGACTCGAAACAACAGAAGTCCGCGCACTTCTCGAGGGTGAACTTTCAAGGTGTAGCGTGGAGCCAAGACGTCTTGGAACTTTTGCATTTCAGGAACGCCACAAGCGGTGTCTATGAATATCCCCGCTTGCTGTAACAGGAGTTCTGCTTCTCTTTGTTGTTTGGATCGGCTAGATTTTCGAATAGTTTGCCAGGCTCTTTTCCATTCTACCGTGTCGTTCTTTTCAGCATACGTTCGTCCCATAACGATGGCACGGGCGAAACACATCTGGTCTTGAGTGTTGTTAATTTGAACGAGGCTGCGCTTGATGCTGCGAAGGTCGTCTACCAATAACACCTTTTTGCTTGTCCATTCCCTTGGGGAAGAGACACGTGGGTCATGAACAGTGTCGCTTTTCCGTCGGTGATGTGAAACTTGTTGTTGGATTGTTGCATGTGTTGAATCTTGTCCATGACTTTGGAAGGTGTCAATTCTGCTGGACTGCTAAACTCGATCCAAACGGTGGACTTCAAACTGTGGTGGTGAATGGAAAGTCTCAAGCGATCGTCTTCTTTGGCTTCACATTGCTGTTTCAGTGTGGTTAACAAAGAATCCCACACATTGGTGATGAACCCCTCTGCTTTTTAAACTTCACCGTGTACGTGTAGGCTGTAGTTCTAAATTTTCTGGAGGAGCGTTTGTCCGTCTCTCGAATGTGGTAATACTTTTCAGGGTTTACTGGTGGTGATGGTAAACTCTGGTTGGATGTAGACTCTCTGGGTCTGGATTCTGGTTCACTCATCTCATCTTCAAAATCGCTGGCATGAATTTGAGCCAAGACTTCAGCTACTGTGCGAGGCGATAAATCACGTTTCTGTCTCTTACTTTCTTCCCCTTTCTTTACGAAATGATGCGATCGTTTCATCTTGACTGCAAAAAGTCAAATGACTACATTTGAAACGCCATGGACCCCTATATATCTATGTCAGGCTCAGTGTATATATAAAGGGCTAGTGCCTTCCATCTCAGTATTCATTTCGCTCTCAAGCCGACCAGCACGATGGAAGAGCCTACACAAATCGAACTTCTGATCAGGGCTTTGCGAGGTGTCATACCAAAGTTTTCTTCAGACAAGCCGACGGACTGCTCTCCCTCCTTTCGAGATAAAAGTCAAGATACTTGCTACATCTGTCAGAAGAAAGGGCATTGAGCTACATAATGTCCAGACCGTCAAAAAAGCAAGGCCAGTGTCAAAAGAGACAAAAGTCAGGATACCTGTTATCATTGTCAAGAGAAAGGACATTGGTCTTCAGACTGCCCTAAGACACAACAGGAGCCGGAGGAGGAGGAAGAAGAAGAGGTGCCCTAGGCAAAGGAAGAACCCCGACACGTTCAGAAAGAGAAGACAGAAAAGAAAAGAAGACGAGAAAAAAGTCAGGAAGAAGAGGAGGAAAAACTGTGAAAGTGAAGAAATTTAAAAAAACGGAGAGAGTGAAAGAAAAAAAGACAAAGAAGAAGTCTATGAACTTTATTTTAAAAAGTGTTGTGTTGTGTTGTGAACTGGATTGTAAATATTTTTACCAGAATAGACCAGACTGAAAAAACGTAAGTGTCTCCTGGTTTTGATTTTGTAGAATAGGGGCCTACACTCACTCTCTCACACACGTACATCATAATGTTAGAAAGAAAATAAAAGGGATTTTGAGTTTTAATTGATTTTGGCAAAATGAATATTATCTCTTTTCGAAAGAAATGAGTGGCCCTGAAAAGGACCGTTGGGTGATTGTTTTTTGTTTTTTTCTTAGAAAAAAAAAAAAACAAAAAAAAAACCCAATCACCCAAAGGCCCTTTTCAGGGCCACTTTCATATGCCTCGAGAAGATATTTATTCTTTCTTGCCTAACAAAAATATTTTATTCGATTGTATAATTTATGTTTAACTCCCTAAAACATTATTCTCTTACCTAAATTTTCTTTTAGTCGGTTGTATAATTTGGGTAGGATAGATTGATGTTCATCAATCTATGGAAACGAATGCGAATGCATAAAACATACTATACTATCCACAGACACGGACGTGAATGCATAAAACATACTATACTATCCACAGACACGGACGCGAATGCGTAAAATATTATATAGAAATGAAACAGGTCACATGAACGCGAATGCATAAAACATACTATACTATCCACTGACACGAACGCGAATGCATAAAACTTTGCATCGAAATGAAACAGGTGGCATGACGTCACGGTACTTGCTACATTGTTGCAAGTGACCAGTACCGTGACGTCATCCCACCTGTTCCATTCCTATTGTCGCTATACAAAATTCCCATTATCCCTATATCGGCCCAAGGTGTGCCATTTGTCCCTATAAATCTTGTCCCCATATCGTCCCGGGGGGGGGGGTCCGTAATGTATTTTCCCATTGTCCCTATATCGTCAACATTAACTACTTACGTGATATTTGCAATGTCTACAACAAGCTTGAGAGACGCATTGATTGAAAGTACCGTTCTGATCACTGAAACAGTTAGTTAGGAGAATATTCATATCTTTTCGTTAATAGAATTGTTAAGATTATGACGAGTGCTCTCTAGGGTCTAAAAATTTTACCGTAAAAAGCATATTGAGCCCAAAGGCTCTCGCATATATACCAGAGACATACCATTTTACAAGTCTGTCAAAATACTAGATTCGATATAAAAAAAAAAATACAACTGAAGGTTTTTATAGGAAACTAAGAAACTAAGAGCCTCAGAGCCAATAATCCAAGACGAAAAAGTATTATTTCTGCTAGGTAAATGGAGTGTCACACAACAGCTGCTTTGCAATTTTCCTCGTGTAACTATCTTGATACAGTGTTAGGCTAACGATAGAAGACATACTGTATGATACAGTTCATAACTGGGGTCCCTTCAAAAGCAAGTGGCAGGGCATAAGCATGTTTTCTTTAGCTGGTAATAAGAATGGTTATAAATATACTTACATTTATACAGCTTGAATTTCCTCAAATTGTACTGTCTTAGTAAGTTCTTCAAATCCGACGGACGTGTCCCGCAAAACCTGATACACACAGAAGCTGTACTGGAGTTTCGAGCCTATAATTCCAGCTGAAAATCCATTTTCCTAAATGCACTGAACTGACCCAATAATCCAGTCCCTCACAATCAGAAAAGCAGAATTGAGTTGGATAAACATAGAAACAAAATCCACGTGTACTCATTCATAATATGACTCTAAATTTCAATTTTAAGTAGACCAAAACGACAATTCCTTTGGAAACTGATGCAGAGTGCGCGACTAAGTTAAAAGGTCGCTGAGAGGAGCTATGTGCGCATGAATACTGTTATTATGTATTGATGATCTACGGTTGTGAATTTATTCTGGATTAAAGCCTAAATTCAATTTCATTGTTTCTTGTAAAAAAAAAAAAATTTATTATTAAGCCTTAGGTAGTTAAACAAAATGAGCATATAATAAAAAGGTAACTGCATTTGTATGGGAAAATATGAACTCTTTTTTTCTGAAAAATACTTCACTCCGCAAAGCCGTTGTAATGTGTCGAATTTTGAAGAAGTACTGGATCCTAAAGTTGAATAAATTGTGCATTAAAATTTTATCATAGTCAAGCCACAGAAAAGTCTTTGAGAAAGTTCACTTTGATATTTCCCTTGTTTCATCTGTGAAACAGAAAAGGGCCTACGTTTAAGTTTCAGTGGAATTGACCCAGTCATTGTAACGGTATATTGGCGGAGAGTACATTAGAACTACGACCGTATCTGTTCGTAAAGGACCGCATGTCAAATAATTGATCTTCAAAGTAAAGCTAATTGCATCATATGCTAGGCTGTCAGAATCTGATGAAAGACATGATTGTTTCGGGGAAAATTTAGGAACAGTTGCTTTCGATTGGTCAGTTAAAATTAAGGCGCACACTTTGGAAGTAATCCGAAGTTAAGGTAGCGACTTGCCTCAGAATTCTTTAGTCTGAAATTTTGCTTGCGAGAAGTCGAATTTGAGACTCCGGGGGAAACCCTAAAGAAGAGTTTTCCCTCGTTAACAAGTAAAGAGGCCAGATAGCTGTCTTGAACGGAAAAGACAGACTGTTGTGCTAGGACGCACGATTGTGTGGAAAAGAAACAGCATTAAGGTACGCAATTTTAATTTCCATGTTATTTTCTATTTTGTTTGTTTGATTTTATGCAAATGTATTTGATATGCTTGTGATGTAATCCATATATTCAAATGTGTAGAATTTCTTATGGTTATATGAATTAATTTCCTTTGTCTGTAGGATGATACAGTTTATCGTGAGTTAATGATAATTGCATATTTATATATGATTTTGTAATGCTCATCTTGCAGGTTATTGGTTACTGTAAGCTAGAATTTAGTGAATCTTATACAATAGTAATCGAGCATTTATCTTATTGAGTGGAACTGGCTAGCCAGATGTAAGAAAGACGTATAGTAATGTATGCTGATATATACGGCAGCATCGTTTATATACAGAACACGTGTCAATTTCTAATCAATTGCCGCGTGGAACAGGGACGATGAACTGTTTAATTAAGGTCAGACTTGGTATATTGCAATGGTCATTTGTAACTATAAATAAAGATTGTACCTTATCTCAAATACAGTATATTTGTAAGGACCGTTAATCGTTAAGGTCACATTATGTCAGAATTTTATGCTGTGTTGATAGCTATTTACGTTTCTGAATAACGGAAGTGAGAGATTTTATATATACGGATAGGTGGTGAAACATATACAGCTTTAGTCGTAATCATGACATTTAAGGGAACAGCTTTCTATATTCCTCCCCGAGAAAACCCGATGAGGACAGTCCAAGAGGGAAGTCCGCAAATAGAGAGTTCAGAATAGAAGGGTGAAGAGGAAGAACCAAGCATACACGCTAGACGTGGAATACACAAAGTCAAGAGAGAACGGCGCCAGGTGATGCAAGTCAGGCGTGGACATTGTACTCTTTTCACCACTCGTTACTATGATGAACAAATCCGTAAACTGAACACTGCTATTAAATTCCATTAATGTAAATCTGTTGGATTGTAATTGCAGTTTTAGCTTATGTATTAATTAATTAAATTTATTTTATTTTATTGTTTAAGGGGGCTCGTATTTGTTATTTCTTTTCAATAGTCTCGCTCAGTTCTCTGTCAATATTCTATCTACTCACACTGGGCAATAACATCGAGGGAGGTCATCCTCCAGATAACGATCGCCAAATCATTAACAGAGGGACACACGCACGACTCACGTACACATCTCACACCTCACCCCCCCCCATACAGTTGTGCAGTATTTTTTAAAATAAAAACCTCGTTCATATTTTCCCATACAAATGCAGTAACATGTAAATACTTTTATACGGTGTCTGTTGACTAGTACAATTCAGCACTTGTATACAGTGTGTGTAGACCAGTATAGTTCAGTCTTTTATACAGTGTCTATAGACCAGTATAGCACAGTACTTGGTACAGTGTCTATAGACCAGTATAGTACAGTACTTGGTACAGTGTCTATAGATCATTATAGTTCAGTACATATGTACGGTGTCTGTAGACTAGAATAGTTTAGTACTTGTATACATTTTGAAAGCTTCTAGACATAACATGGGATGTATCTAGTTCGCTCGGGGTTCTCCCCACCCCTTCAATTGTTTCTATCTTTCTTCATTCGTTTATTTTTTATGGACAATTTTCAGTACAAAGAGGCGATCCAATTCAATTTTTCGGCCTTAACAATTCAGATGTTGATAATGATTATTATATCAAAAGAATTTACTACAGCATGAGCATAATTGAAACAAAAATCGGCATTCATTTTAGTAGAATTACCACATCATAATTCACGTC
Source organism: Megalonaias nervosa (assembly GCA_016617855.1). NCBI lineage: Eukaryota > Metazoa > Mollusca > Bivalvia > Unionida > Unionidae > Megalonaias > Megalonaias nervosa. The sequence goes on along the minus strand of JAECUM010000807.1, from coordinate 92,341 downwards.
AAATCGCACTTCTTCACTCAGCAACTGGAGCAGACGCACACCCCCGAGTGCGCAGACCCAAGCCTGCACAAGTTGCTTGTGTCGGTGTTTCGTTACGTAATGTTATCGATAGCTGTATCCTTAGAATGGTCCAAAGTCCACCGAGAGCAATGTTCTTATAGTGTATACAATTTTAAGACGAGTTGCACGAGATAAAACACAAACACAAACTGAATTACATTTGGTTTTCAAGAAAGAAGAGAATTCCACTGGTGAGTAAATTTTGATATTTGATCCTCTCAGACAGTAACAAACCACCTGATCACATTGTTCTACTACAGCAAGGCATTTGTCATAGAGAAACAAAATATAAATTTGGAGATAGATCATGGATATATTCCATGGTCCCGACTAGAAATTATTTCTTTAAGTATTATTGCACGGTTAAGGTTTGGAATGGCCAAGAGAAAATAAAAGAATCAAATTTTGTAACCGTGAATTCTGAACAAATAGCGGAAAGGGGGGGGGGGATTTCAACCATTTCTTCGCAGTAAGTTTAAGGTGTCACTCATCGATCAGCTACTGATTTACCAAAAAGTAATGTTCTATTTTTTGACATATGGGCGTTGTTCGTTAGCAAGCAAATATACGAAATCACATGTTTAGGATATCATTTACCAGAGTAGCAACTACTGCAACTTGTTATTTTTCCGAATGAGTGTCAACTAATGTTATTTGAGGGTTTTTGTTATTGTGGTTGTTTTCTTTTTATCAGGTTAATGATATAATAGTTGACCTATATTTTTTGGAGATGGCAAAGTTTTTCTAAGCGTATCCAGATTTTTAGGTCATTACCCTAAGTTCACTGTCCGGCATTATTTCCTCTTATTTCAATCGGAATTCCGCCTATTTAAAAAGGTAAAACTTCGATTAGAAAAAGATGAAATGTCATTTAATCCTTGAGATGTACGCGTGGTAATAAGGGTATTAGTGTTAATTGAGTATGCAAGTCGCCAGCCACCCAGATCATAGAATAGCCGCCAGTCAAAGGGCTTGTCGTCCTCACACCCAGACGTTAAACCATGGGTCCAGGGATCAAAGGGAAGCCCGTAGGGTGAACGGGGCGTGTTCTCACCCGCCACGTAGACAGACAAGCGAGAAGACATTGTCAGTAAGTTTGATTGGGACCGTCAACAGCGACATCCAATTGGAATTAAGATAGAGGGTGGGAGTAAACCTTAGATCGAAATTTTAGCTTAAACGTGCAGTAAATTTATCAGTATACCTGGGCAGATTATGAGAAGTAGATCTAGCGGGTTTAAGCGGAAGGATACTCCGAGAGAAGCCACTCGTAATTTGGCGGGAATCTTAGGACCAGAATTGTAAGACAAGGAAAAGCTTCGACAAGGTCAGTGGGCTATTTGCTCGATTTTTGCAAAACATTACGGCGTCATAATTGTAAGTATTTGTAGCATGTATACTTAATTACTGGGATTGTTTTAGTATGTAGAATTACCTTGTAGTGTTTCATGTATAAGCGTATTTGAGACATGAATTTGAGTTTACGTAGAGAATTATGTAGATTGCTAGTCCGTCAGAATTAATATTGTAATTCGCTGGTAGGTTACTTCGAAGTAACCAGTACCTTTAGTAATGCGTTATGTTAGAGTTTACGCATGTTTGAATTGGAGTTCAGGAAAATGATTGATTTATGTACGATTAGTTACGATAGATGTGTGAATATATCAGAGCATGGATATTTGAAAATTGTATATTTGGTATGAGTTGTGATGTAAAGATATGCGTCTGATTGTTGTTTATTGGTGTGATGTAAAGATATGCGTCTGATTGTTGTTTATTGGTTGGTGTAATGGAATTATGAGGATGTACTGATGTGAAGCAATTTATTGTTGTATGTATAAGAGTAATTAATACCATGCTTCCATCAGGTTGTGTTATTATGTAGTGTTTTACCATAGAAGAACGTATGCGTATTTCGGTGTGAATGAATGCGTGGCCGATGAAATTTAATAGCCTTATCTGATGATAGGCTGTGTGTAGTGTGAGATGTGAGCGCTGAGGAAAATATTGTACCATCCTTGTGTTTTCACAGGAAGCTTTTCGGGGACAGAACTTCCGGTGCAAGTTAGTAGTCCCGAGTCTCCAAGAGGGAGACGGAAGTGAGACTGACAGTGCAGTCGGAGTCGACAACGTGCAGTCGACATAGAAAGAGGGATAGAAGGGGAGGAGGAGGAAAGTGGTCTGGAGGAGGAAATAGAGGAGGAGGAGAATGAACTTGGAGGGAGTCAGGGAGGACGAGAGGGAATTAGGAGATAGAGAAGAATACACAGATGAGTAGTACACAAGGACAGGTGGAAATCTCTCACACTACGAATCAAATGATGCGATAGGCTAGAAAAGGGTCGAGCGGAAGAATTGTATTTTGGGAAATTTGAACTATTGATCTTTTAACTGTTATTAAATTGTCATTATTGAACTTCACCCTTTTTGTATCTTTATTCATTTAACCGTCGGCATTGCTGACTGGGGGCTCGGAGCTGTATATCTAACTGTCACTAAATCAACTTCCAACCAAAATCGAGCCTGGGTGGGACTTCTACAATAATTTAAATAAATATTGGAGGCACCCCACCCCCAATCCCCCACAACCAAAACCCTCACAGTCCATTTCTTCCTTTTTAGCCGGTCAGTCTAAATTTGGATATTGTGTACAATTTTGCATTGTGTCCCATTCTTATGCCGGGCTTCGATACAATACCAGACAGATCTTTCACACAACTATATCTTCCCAATTTATGAATGATAACTTAACACAATTACACCGCTATTAATTAATTTCATATTATACTAATTATATAATGATACGGCGAGTGAGGAAGACTGACCTGGTTTGATTTTACGGCACAGCAACACAAGTAGATTATTTAATGCTGAGGGAATTTGAATAAAGTACCTTGCTGAAGGACACACCAGGGTAACGACCTGGTTTGATACAATGATATGATTCAAACCGGTACCCTTTTGAGCGCGAGTCCGACATGCCAACCGTTTCTCCTGCATCCATTGATCACCTCTTAATTTGCTGAAGGGCGCAAAATGGGTGTACTACATATGTATTTATTCTTGCATCTTTTATATTATGTGTGATGTTAATTACGTTACATATATTTTGTAATGCCGTCATGGGATGATTATCTGATCTATGATAGGGGGACTATAACTGGTTCCCCAAAAATCTGCGTAAACAAGGTTCCACTTTGTCACGTTTGCTAAGCATCCAGCTATAAAGTCATGTATAAGCTACAGTCTACCTGTCTTGGGAATATTACCGCGGCCTTACGTTTGATATCTAAAGAAATGCCGCGGGGTTAGTGTTGAACTCTTACGCAAGATTACCATGAAAAGCCAGAGACCGGAAACTTGACTGGGCAAAGGCGACCGGATGTGTCACTTAACAAAGGATTTCCGTTATGACACCTATATGTTAAAGGTTAGTTCAAGGATCAAAAGGAAAGTCCACGGGGTGAATGGGACGTGTTCTTATCCGTCCCCACGGTGACAAACAGCGAAAGGGACATTGTCTACTAAGTTTGATTGGATCGGTCCACAGTAATTTCTAATCAAAATTGAGATAGAGGGCGTGATTACAATTTAGACCCGAATGATACTTTCCGAAATTGTAAGAGTAATTTAGTATTCGCCTGGAAGGATTGTAGAAAAAGAGGGTTTACTCCGAGAAAGAAGCCACTTGTAAGCTGGCGGCAGAACTTAGAGGTAGATTCTAAGGAAAGACAAAGCTTCGAAAAGGGAGCTTTTTAGGGGACAGAGAACTTCCGGTTCTATTAGGTCCCAAGTCTTCAAGAGTTGGAGACGGAATTGAGACTGTAACTGAGTCAGTCGAAGTCGACACAAGCGTAGTCGTAGGGGAAAAAGTGGAGGAGGAGAAGAATGAGTCTAGAGGAAATCGAGGATGAGGAGAAGGAGGAATTTGGAGAAAGGTTGGGGAGGAAAAGGAGAAGGAATTGGGAGAAATAGGAGAGAGAATGATACAGTAGATGAGTAGAAATACAAAGACAGGTGGAAATCAATCTCACACTGCTAATCAAGTGATGCAATAGGCTTATTAAAGGGTCGAGCGGAAGGAATGTAATTGGAAATTTGATTCATTTGATTATTTAATTGTTATTAAATTGTTATTCATTGAGTTTCAACTTCTTTTTGTATATTTAACCATCTAACCGTCGGCATTGCTGACTGGGGGCTCGGAGGTTAACATCTGTCTTTCACTAAATTTAACTTCCAACAAAATAGAACCTGAGTGGGACTTATATAATAGTTTAAATAAAATACTGGGAACACCCCACCCCAACCATATAGTTCGCCACATGCTTTATTATAATTATAAATTTTTATTCAAAATTTTGTACATGAAATGTTTATTATGAGAGGATGCTTTTTAGTCCCAGAGCAATACAAAGTTTTGTGTTTACGCATCTAGGTGAATACCACAAATATCAAGCAAAAATAGGTCTTATTTTTACCCGTCGGTACTTCACTCAGTTTTTTTTTTTTTCGAGTCAATGTTAGTGGAAAGCTAGACATAGCAGTTACTTTTTATTATGTGGTGGTGATTATCGTTATCTACAGGATGATTGACCACTGTGTTATTGCCCGGATCGGGTGGATAATAAACATTGGAAATTAACTCATGGAATAAATATAGATCTGAGCAGAGACATAGAATAGAACAACATGAGCCCCGATTATAAGATATAACAATTTAATCGGTTATATTAAACAGTTATAAATTATACAGGAACACTTGAAGGATACACTTCTATTAGAAAAATAATTACCAAAACAGTATTACAAAATGCAATTAGCAATTCCGTTTACACAGATGTGATCAATTTCATCATAAAATCGAGTGAGAGTGTTCGAATTGTCCAGCATGACTGCATAACCTGCATTTTTTTTTATCACGCCAGATTCAACATCGGTGGTAGACCGGGTTGCTTTATCCCTCTGACTTCTTATGTGATGCAGCCTACAATGACCTCTCTCTTGCATCCAACTTCTTACGGGTCTCAGCTGAAATATGGATCCTTTCTACACGTCCCCGTTTCGCTGCATTGTTGTGAGTCGTTGCGTGGAACTATTTCTCTTTGAAAATACATAAATAAGCAACCTAAATGGGTTGTTCGGTCTTTAATACTCAAAAGGTCATCCCCTCTCTTGTTACGTCAGATATCGTCATATCGCACTTCAAATGGACACTAACTGCTAATATGGTTCTTAGGTCAAGACTTTCATTTCATAGAGTAATATGTGTACATACTAATTACTACCTCGTTAGATAGTATCGAACTTAATGTATCTCTCTGACAGACTAGTTAACATCATTAAATTTATCTCTGACAGATTAGTTAACATCAGTAATCAGTCTGCAGCATAAAATAATCTCCTAATAAGCCATTACAAATAGGCCCCCTGCCGTGTAGGCTATTAATCACTATCTAGACTCAGTGGCGGCCCACAAGCTCTCTTAACGCTAATGTCATCGATTCTCGTTTTAAAGAATTCACATCTTAATTACAAAGTTAAATTAACGAAATTCACTTCATGCCTTAACTACAATATTTGCTAACTAACAATTCATTGACATAATATTTCCAGATATAGTAATATCAATTCCTAGCCTACATGATTTGTGTTACTTATAAATGAATAAATTCAAACAATTCTCTCAAGGGTCTTATCAAGGAAATAAAGTTTGAAATTCTTAAAATAAATGAATCATATAACATTCAAGACAAATGAAAGCAAAAAACTATATTCACAACTCATATCAAAGGAAAACCGTTAGGAACTAAAATACGGTACTTATCTCTCTTTTCCCCTTTTCAGAATCATCTCTTTTACCCTTTACAAAATCGTTTCTCAAGACTTCCAATACACGTCCCTTGGATGGTTTTTCTTTAACGAGAAAAAATACTCGCTATTCTTCTATGAGCAAAAGCTTCGCCTCTTGCAAAACTTTGACTAATTTTGCGACGTAGAACATTTATAAAACACGAAATTTCGCTTCGCCTGGGGAGCCCATCCATTTTTAGCTTAGCCAATCAGGATTAGATTCATCAGGATTAACACACCCTTCTAGGTTTGAGTAATTTCTCGTATTTCCGCGCTTTCTTAAAAAAGCGATTTCTGGAAAAGTTCACCTTATGACACCTATTTGAACAATTAGGAAAGTTGTCTCTGCGTCATTTCAGTTCTAGTCATTTCCCGGTACTTAGAACCGAAATTCATCGACCCTTATCAAACGGAAACCTCATTAAAAATCAATAATGCACAAACCAGGAACATTAAAGCACATTATTGTAGCAGAGACCCTAGCTTTAACACGTTACCTATCCACATTCATCAACTTAACTGGTTATGTATCACGCTGACCCTGCGACGTTCACTCAGTTATGTGTTGACATAACATCTTACAAAATTCACACAGTTACACTTTTCCGAAGGCGGCATCTGCGTTGTCAACAGTTACGTTTTATTTTTTAAAAAAAAAATTCCCAACCCTTTTTATATAGTATCATCGTACTTTGAATAAATAATTATTATCCTTAATTCATTCTATAACATGCTCACTTGCAACATACTTCGCATAAATAATTATGACCCAATTACAATTCATTCTACAACATGGCTCACTAGCCCCTTTTACTTTGGGTTCAAATTCACAGGAAATTTTCGTCGAAGGTTTGGTTAATTTTTCATTTACTATAATTTCCTAAACTCATTAATATATTCTCATCAAACGTAGCCTTCATCATTACAAAACTAAGGGAATTCATTCGACATTCTTCCTCACCCCTATCTTCGCTAGCCAAGGTTCCGATACGTTAACCCTAACTGCACGTTGGTTGATCGATCAGATATTTGAGTGCTTTGTCCTAGCGACATCTATTGAATTTCAGGAGTTTGTCTACCTTACTATGTAATGCCAACTAACCAGTAGTGTGTAACAGCAGTGCATTGTACATCGGCCGAAATTGGTACAGGCAATTTACTTCAAAAGGATACTTTGTAAGTTTAACATCGAACGTATGACTACGTATCAGAGAGAAGCCATTACAGGTGTATTTGAGAGAAAGGATTCATTTGTACAAACACCGACCGGCAATGGAAAATCGTTTATTTATCAGTCCATTCAAGTTGTGTGCTCCTCTTGTCTCGATCATGTAGGAACAGTGTTCAAATTTGAACAACTTGATTTTAATTGGGTGCAGTGGCTTGCTGCCGCATCCAGTGAAATGCAAACCCGAAGCAGTCAAATATCTGATCGATCCGCAAAGGTGTAGCTAGGATTAGCACATCGGAACCTTGGCTAGCGAATATGGTTCACCCAGATAACCAAGGAGACAATGTCATAGTCGAATAAAATTTATGATAAGGTTTTGGTTAAAGTGTTTTCATTTTCTTATGTTTCCAGAACTCCTTGATGGATTTGTTCATACTTGAGAATGAATTATAACGAAGCTTAGAGTTCATTGGTTGACATGCACACCTGCCCTTTGATCTTAGGGCTATGGTCACAAACATACAAAATTTGCTTTGAGGTTTTTGTCTAAATTGGGTTTGGGGAGGGCTGTTCTTGCTTATATTTTCTGAATCACTGTACGAGTTTTCTTTATACTTTGGGTAAATCATAATGACCCTAAGTTTGCGACACGCACCCTCGTTCTTTTGATCTTTTGGTCACAGTCATATAGAAAATTTGCATTAAGGTTTTATTTAAAGTTTGGGGGTTTTTTTTATTCGCTTTTAGATCCTAAAGACTTTGATGGGTTTGATCATACATTGAATGAATTATTCTACAACATGATCGATCCATCTTTGGAGATTTGGGTTAAGGTCAAACGTTTTCCATCACTGTGTTGATTGTGGTCTCAACGTGCAGGAGGACATGGCCTTCTTGTGTTTAGTTCAGTTTCTCACGGATTATATGCATCATTACGATTCATACGCAACCTTCTTGGTGTTGAGCTATGTCATGGTGAGTACAAGGCTGTTAAAACGCTGTCACGCTCAGTGCACCAGAATTATGCGCAACAAAAATACACAAGACTGTGCCATGGGAGGCACATCTCTGTCTTAGTAGAGTATGGCGGGAGGGGGGGGGCAGCCATTTGAAAATGGCGTCGTGGCAGGCTTTTCTTTTCCCTATTTCCACTGCGTCAGGCCGTTCTTTACATTGTGCAAGGTGTTGGTTTTTTTCCCCCAGCAATGTGCCATTTGTCAAGTTGCAAAATGCTCCTTTGATTTCTCAGAAACTTGTCAGTGAATTCTCTTTTCAATGGATGTACTACATATGAAACGGTGGATTTTTCGAAATTTCTAAAATCACCTACTGCCTTTAAAGATTATTCAAGAAAATCAGTAACAATTCAGAGGTGGATATGGTGGTGGAGCCAGCGCCCCCTCCAAACAAAAATAAATAAACGCGAAGCCACCAGAACAATTCCTATAGCAAGTGTTCTTTCATAGTTAGATAACTAAACTTATACAATGAAAATACTTACAATCCAGAAGTTCCCGTAAACTATATTTCTCGATCTGCCCATGCAATTCACGATAACATGAGGTGCCTTTTGAACACCCTGCGCTTATTAGATCCTGTGGGAAATGTTTTTGAGGCTTTTCTTGCTAGAAGGGTGCGACAAAGTAAAAATGTTTGCCACACGCATGGCAGAAAATTACCTAGATCTCTTTTTACACCAATATGCTGCACTCAATACATAGTAACGGAACCCTTTAATTTAACAGAGTACAAACAGAACTTATACAATAATTTAAAAAAACAACAAAAATACATTAGTTCTTTATATTTTGGTGACGAAAATTAACTCTGTAAGGACATAAAAGAGGAAACTTAAGAACGTTGCCAGAACGAAAGTGTAAACACAATGGAAACGAATGGAAGAAGTTTTCTTTGCTTAGCGACTGGAAGAAGATGCATCTTCCAATATTTACTTATCCTCTGATTATGAACACTATATTTGGAATATCATAATTTCTAGAATACAATTCTTGTCTTAACTTCACATTTATGGACAAATACGAATAAATATAGTGGCCTTAAACAAAATGGCTAACAGACAATATCAACACACACAAATTGACTCAACATGTGAAATTGGAATTCTCGTCATCGGAAATGGGACATCCAACTACTGTTGTGTAATTCAACAAACATTTAAAGCATCGACATAGGAAATCTAACTTTCAACCACTGTCTTGTCATTGAACAGAACAAAATCTTAAATGTCAATATTTGAAGTGGAACTTTCAGTACAAATAATTTAATTCAGCAAGTGAAGTTGGCATTTTTGACATACAACATTGAAGTTTCGACCACCGCTGTGTCATTCAAAAGTTAAAATCTAAAATCTCCACACAGGAAATGGGACTTTAAAACCTCGGCTGCGTAATGCAACAAATAAAATATAAAAATTCGACGCATGAAATGGAACTTTCAATGCAATAAATTTTATTCAACATGTGAAACTGGAATTCCCGATATAATGCGTTGAAATTTCAAACACCGCTGTACAAGTCAACCAATAAAATGTATAAACTCGATATAGAAAATGGAACTTTCAACCACCGCTCTGTTAATTCAATAGATTAAATTGGGAAATTCAGCACATGAAATAGTGAAACAGAACTTTCAACAATAACAATTTGATTTAACGTGTGAAATTGAAATTCTCGACGTGTGAGTATGAAATTTCGAATGCTACTTTCTCGCTGGCCCAACTTCTATCCCTGCGGCGTCTCATTATCCAGAGACGCAACAACAACTGAATCTGACCAGGAATGGCCTTAGCAAACTCGGGGCCCGATTTGGAACATTTTGGCTGGGCCCTCTGTGAGCGCGGCATTTGGAAATAAACTTTTAAACAAGTTTTATATGATATTGAATTTAAAATGTCTTCCATCGCTTTAAAATTAATTTCTCTCTTTAGATATATTGTTAAAAATTACGGGGGGTGGGGTGGGGGGTCCCTGTTAGCGTGGGGTCCCATTGGGCCAAATCGGTCCAATCGACTAAAGGCCGGCCCTGAGTCGGATGATTTTTGAGGCTGGCACGTTAAACCTTTTGCACTGCGACTCTAGTTATAAACGAGTTAGCTTAAACTGGGGTGGAGTGGAATGTCATTCCAACCCGAGGGTGCTCTATGCCGCTCAACACTGCGGAAGCCGAGATAAATTCCAAGTTACAAGCTCCTATTAGGTCCCGTAACACTTCACCAGGAATGCCTTCATTTAATGCATTAGTATTTATCATCGCATGTTTACAATAACCTGTAGAAGTTATCATCTAAACCACCTGCCAAATCATTGTCACCTTTACATAACTCTTGTACGATGGACGTAACAGTTGCCATCAGAACTTGCAATAATTTCACCAGTAAGAAATAATGATCCTAAGCAACCTTTAACAAAAGATGAAAGGTCAAGGCCATAGAGGGGGAGGGGATATTCCTCCAAGGTAAGACCATTCATGTTTAATTTAAAACTTTATTTTTTCAGGTTCACATTGAAATTTTAAAATGAGGACATCACTTCGATTCCTCCTCAGACAGACACATGCCAGATGTCTTGCTCAGCAGTATTCGTCACGTGCACCAGCGATGTCTCTGACTGTCCATGTTGGTGGAGGACAACCATCAATCGAAACATCGAAGAGACGCTTGAGTTCAGAGATTGGAAGTGACTTGATCTATAAAAGTAATTTTCCTGACGTAACCTTTCCAGAAGTTTCACTGGCAGAGTACATGTTTTCTTGTTTCAACAAGTTTGCGAATCGGATCGCAATTGTGAGTATGCATACAAATACATCAAACCACATATACTCAACTTATTATTTAAAAAAAAAAAAATTTTTTTTATTTGTTTATATCCCTACTTCTAAAAATATGTATCACATTCTCCGTCCGTCCGTCCAATCTTTGTCTATCCGTTACTAGAATATAACTACATCTGTTGACAGAAAACGTTAGTAATGAAGTGGGACACTCTAGCGACAAAGGGACTTTTATGTTAAATGGGGCGTGGGGTGTTCTACCCTGGCGACAAGGGGAATTTAACATGGGGAATTTTAACGTGGGTTGGACTATAGAGCGACAAGGGATTGGACTGTATAGCGACAAAGGAAAATGGTACATAGTGACAAGGGATTGGGCCTGTATACGGACAAGGGAAAGTTTAACATAGGTTGGGACTATATCGGGAGAAGAGAAATTGAACATAGGTTGGGACTGTCTAGGGACCATTGGCATTGAACATAGCGACAATGACTGTCTACGGACAAGGGGAAATTGAACCGGAGTGGGATACTCTCAACGGACAAGGGAAATTGAACATAGTGAATCTATAGAGACAAGGGATTGGGCCTGTCTAGGGACTATAGCGGGACAAGGGAAAGTTTAACATAGGTTGGGACTGTATTGGGACAAGGGGAATTGAACGTTCAATAGGAAATGTATAGCGACAATGGATTAGGACTGTCTAGGGATAAGGGTAATTGAACATGGGTGGGTCTGTAGGGACAATGGGGAAATTGTATAGGGCCTGGCTAGGGACAAGGATGGTAGAGGAGCAAACACAACAGAGACAGACATATGCTAATACAAGCCTGAGATTTATATATAAAGCATTACCTAGACCTGAAATTATGTTGGCGGTGTTCATAAATTTGCATAATTTTAATGATGCTATAAACAGATATAATCTAGGAAAAGACCAATGACAAAATGGATGTGACTAAAAGTAACGCTAAAATTACTAAATTGTCCCAGAATTTAACGGAGACTAAACATATCTCTGAACATAAGGTTACATTGGTTTAGACTAAAACGGATAAACCTAGTAACTCTTTATAGTCTCAACTTGTGTAACGATCGTGGATAAACACCCATGTATCTATTTATAGCTACAACCTGTGTAAATTCCCATTGGAATAACCCAAGTCTATATTTATAGCCGCAAAATTTCTAGCTTCAATGACGTCACTGTACCGGACACTAGGGAATAATGGCAACAGTGTTGCAAGTGGCTGACCTGAATACGCGCCACTGTAGGTAGGTAGGTAGGTGAAATGAATTGGATAGGGATAAAGGGAGTTTTATAGGGACAAACAAAGATACACAAACACACGTACATGCACGGACACAAACAAAAATACACACACTCACACACACGTACGCGCACGCACACAAACGAAAATATACACACACAAACGTACGCACACAAACACAAACAAAAATACACACACACAAACGAACACGTGCATACAAAAACACATACATGCACACACTTTTTTGTTAAGGGATAAGCTTTTTGTTAAGAGAAAGAAAGAAAGAAAGAAACACATACAAACGTACGCGCGCACACATACACACATTCACAAACACACACCTTTTTGTTAAGGGATAATCTTTTTGTTAAGGAAAAAACAAACACACAAACACATACAAACGTACGTGCACACAAACAAAATACACGCAAACAAACGAACGCGTGCATACAAAAACACATACAGACTTTTTTGTTAAAGGATAAGGTTTTTGTTAAGCTAAAAGCCAAACATATTGAGCAGGGACAAGGATTTTTTGTTAAGAGAAAGAAACAAACACACAAACACATACAAACGTGCGTGCGCACACAAACAAAATATGCACACAAACAAAAATACACATACACACACTCACACACATACGCGCACGCACACAAACAGAAATACACACATACACACACAAACACACACACAAACGTACGTGTGCACACATACACACAAAAGTATGCACGCACACATACACACATACACTATTTTTTGTGTATAGGGACAAGTGTTTTTTGTTAAGGGAGAAAACGAACACATACACATAAACGTATGCGTGCACACATACACACACAAAAACAAACATACATACACAAACACAAACACTTTTTTGTGTTTAGGGACAAGTGTTTTTTGTTGAGGGAAAAACAAACACACACACAAACATACGCACGCACACACACACACACACACACACACACACACACACACACACACACGTTATGTGTTAGCTTCGAATGTAAACAAAGATGAAATTTCAAAAATAGACTATCCCTTACACCACAAAAATATTATCCATCACATTAATTATACCATTTAACAAACCCCTTAACACACCGTCCCAAAATTCTTTTTTTTTAAATCTCAGAATTTAAATGAAGAAGACGAAATCTCACAAAAAATACTATCCCTTACACCACAAAAATATTATTCATCGCACCACTATGCTATCCAACATATATAGAATCGTGTTGGGGTTTGGACCGAGACAAGTAAATCCCAGTCAAGGGGTTACATTATTTGTCTCCCTACGAGGCTTGCCGAGTGGGGAGACATATAATGTAACCCCGCGACTGGGATTTTGGCAAACAAATAATACATAGTTAATATTTTTCTATGAGACTGGGTTAAATATTAGACCATTATCAATAGAAATAACATGTTTAACATGGGTCTGGGCATCTTTGCTAGCCAAGGTTCCGATAACGCTACCTACACCTTGGCGTATCGAACAGACATCTCTGTGCTTCGGGTCTGTGAATTTCATTGGATGCGGCAGCAAGCTACCGTATCCAATCAAAATTAAGTTGTTCAAATTTGAACACTGCTCCAATATGATCGAGTCAAGGGGAGCACACAACTTGAATGGACTGATAAATAAACAATTTTCCACTGCAGGTCCGCGTTTGCACAATACCTTTCACTCAAATACACCTGTAATGAATTCCCTCTGGTACATAGTCACACGTTCGATGTTAAACTTACAAAGTATCCTTTTTAAGTCAATTGCCTCCACCGTTTTTGGTCGATGTACAATGCACAAAGCTATTTGTTAGTTGGCATGACGAACTAAAAGTAGGCAACACATGAAATCCAATAGATGTCGGTAGGACAAAGCACCAATATAGCTGTTCGATCCGGCATGGTGTAGATAGGGTTATCGGAACCTTGGCTAGCGAAGATGGGGTCTGGGTCTAGGTTATTGGAATTCCCCCATGAACAACCTGTTGTAGCTGATGTTTACCACATTCTTTATTATAATTTTAGTAACAGATTTTATCATGTTAACAGCTTAGAATATTCTAGAATGGAAAATTCCATTAAGTGACAGATTATTTCCAGAAAACGGTCATTGCAACCTAGAAAAGGTAGAGGGGTTTGTAATCATGTTTACTTGAGAAATGACTAATTCTGCTTTAGCATCTTGTAGCAGAATCAGTCTTATTGTTATGTTTATTATTTCATATGGGTGGAATTATTTATTCAAATGGCTATTCACTGAAGATACAAATGCTAATCAATAATATTCTTAGACTGAAAGATTAATTTGAAATTATGGTGTATTCAGACAAGAACATTTTTGTTTATATTATATCGATTCTTCAAAAGACTGTTGGCACATCTACACATCACAGGCTACTGAAGGCACATCAACACATTGAGTGTTAGATCTTATTTCAAACACCATTGGAATTTAAGTAGAACTTTATTCAATAGGACTGGTGGTTCAACATTTTGAACTATTTGGGATTTAATTTGCAATACTGTAAGTTCTTTTTAAAATTTTCACTTTGTATTCTAGTGAAATAAATTATTTGTTGAATTTTACAAAACCTGCTGGTTTTCACACTTTTCTTTTACTTAGTTTCAGACCATAGAGTCATAATAGAGGTAAATAAAATACCTTTTCATGTCATTAACAAATTTGATGACATTGATGATAAATACTGGGCCTATGAAAAGCTGCTATTGGAGATTGATGATAATCATGCTCCAAAAAAAGCAAACATACATATAGACCCTCTTCCCTACATGAAGTGAACTTAGAAAAGCCTATAGAAAAAGGATATGGTACATAACAAATTTTAAAAATTTAAAACTTTACAATTCAGGGAGGCTTGCAAAAAAAAACAGAAGTTTTGTCACCAAGCTCAGAAGACAATCTATCAAACTATATTCCTTTGAAAGGTGCAGTGATGGCTCAAAATCTGAGGACTTTTGGCCTACCATTAAACACATTTTATCATCCAAAATAAATGTTCAGACTGTAACATCCTCCTCGTGAAGGGAGATGCCCCGATTACTGACCACTTCTACTCATTCTAGCATACAAGCTATTCTTGATAACCACATGAAAAATAGCCAACTCTCAAACTGAAAAAGTAGTGCCATAACAATTTCAACTAATTATGAAAAGCCTTGATACAGAGAAATGAACAGGTGTTGAAAACATACCATCTAAATTGCTTAAATTATGTGCACCTGTTTTATATTCAGAAATTAGCGAACTTTTTAATACTTGTATTGACAAAGGGACAGTTCCTAATCATCTTTAAGAAGCACAGGTAACCCCAATTTACAAAAAAATCTGATCCAATGGATAAGGGCAACTAGGGACCAGTAAGCATATTACCTTGCTGCTCCAGGGCCCCGAGTGGCCGAGTGGTCTACGGCGCTCACCGTTACGGATCACTGCCATCTCACCTCTGTCTACGTGGGTTCGAATCTCGGGTTCGGCCAATGTGGGTATGTGAGAAGGCTTGCCAGTAGCTTCTCGAGGGTCGGTGGTTCTTTCTGGGGTTTTCCTGGGTTCTTCCTCCACGATTTATACTGGCCGCCATGTATAGCCTATCTTGTGCTGAAAAATGGCTTTAAACCCTACAACAACAACAACAACAACAACAATAACATCCTTGCTCCTCCAAAATGTTTGAAAGGCTTCTATGTAGTCAACTTACAACTGCATTTCGATAACATTTTTCATAGCTTCCTATTTGTCTTTAGAAAAGGCTATGGATGTCAAACAGCTCTTGTGAAACTGGTGGAGGACTGAAAGTTTGCATTGGAAAATGGCTTCAGTTTGGGTGCATTACTAATGGACTTATCCAAGGCCTTTGACAGTCTTCCACACAGCCTAATCATTGAAAAAATGAAAGCCTACAACATTGATCTAAACTCAATAAAACTAATTGAAAGCTATTTGCATAACAAAAAACAACTCATTAAACTGGAATCCTCATATAGTAACTGGGATAGAAAGGCATATGGCAAGGCTCAATACTAGGACTTCTGATATTTAATATCATTGTAAATGACATATTTTGCTTCACAAAGCAAACAATGCTGTATAATAATGCTGATGACAGTACCGGAACCTTTCATCCATAAGGATAAAAAAACTTTAATATCTGTTCTATAAGATGAGAGCAAGATACTGACTAACTGGTTCGAAGCAAATGGTATGCAAGCAAACCCTCTGAAATTTAAATCTATTGTTATGAGTCTATGCTGTTAAAATAAGTAACAGAAAAGAATGAAAGACAACAAGCTTTATAAACTTTTACAAATAATTTTTATTCCCCTAGAATACAAAGGGAAAATGAGAAAAACAACTTACGGTATGGCGAATTAAATCCCAAAATAATCCAAGAATTACAGACACAAGTCCTGGTAATTTAAAGTCCTGAATAAAATTCAGTAAAAGTCCAGAAAATATCCCCAAACTGAAGTCGATGACATGTCTGTGGTAGCTATTGAAGTGTTGATATGTCAACAGTCTTTTTTGAATCACAAAAATATAATTCCAGGTTTGAATTCAGTATAAGTTCCAGTGAATGTCTTTATCCAAGAATTTTATCAGAGCACTTATGTATTTCCAGAGAAAATAATCGCTTGAATTCAATAATCTGAACAAAAAAAGATTCCAGCCCAAAACTCCAAGTCATAACATATAATACAACTTAAAAGTGCTAGATGTTTAAACACGAATGACCAAGTCCTCACAATCACAAGATTATATAGTTCTCTACTTGACCTTAGGTCACAATTAGCATTTTCAATATAAAAAAATCCCCATTACCTAATGGAAAATAACCTTCTAGACTGATCCTGATGATTACAAAATCAAAACCCTAACCCGTAAAATTCACTTAGAAAGTCCAAAACCCTGACCCAAATCAACATATTTACTTCTTCTGCTAATAAAGATTCTGATATTAAGCCCATAAATATAGAGAATAATTTAGTTATATATTAGTTGTTGACATAAAACGAAATAAAAAAAATAAAAAAGTCAATCAGGTCAAGCAGAAATGAACTCAGTTTTGGACAAGGTCAAGTCCAGCATACAATGTTACATTACAATAGCATGTAATGAAATAAAATTATTTTAAAACAAACAAACAGACAATTAAATTAAATATACATAACACTTCCCCTCATAAAGAAAAAGAAAGATTTATGCAATAAGGCTTTCTTTTTACTATAAGTCAAATATACATGTGGTAAAAAATAAACATAAGATGAAATCTTATGAATAACACAAAGTACACATGAAACAATATATTTCTATACATGTGAAATTGCATCTGCTATTAAATTGTCTTTTTCCTTAATGTGCCTGATGTCAATATTATATTTCTGCAACATCAAACTCCACCTTAATAATCTCTGATTTTGGTTCTTCATCTTGCCAATGAAAGTAAGAGAGTTGTGATCACTAAACAATAATTGGAAAGTGTTGTAATGCCAATATCAAAGCCAAACATTCCTTTTTGATTGTGGAATAATTTCTCTGGTGCTTATCTGATTTCATAAAAAATAGCACACTGGATGATCTACACCATTTTTGTCTTCTTGAATCAATACTGCTCCAACCCCAACATCACTTGCATTAACAAACAATTCAAATGATTGACTGAAATTTGGAGCCGTAAGAACTGGTGCACTCTTAAGTATGGATTTTAACTTGTCAAAAGCCTCCTCACATTTTTGAGACCAATGAAACTTGGTTTTCTTGCTCAATAAATTTGTAACGGGTTAGCAATTATGGAAAAGTTGTAACAGAATTTACAATAGTAACCAGCCATACCAAAAAATTGCATCAGTTGCTTTTTACTGATAGGCACAGGGAATTTAGAGATATCCTTGACCTTAGCATCCATTAGGTTTAACTTGTCCATGTCCCATGATATGTCCTAGAAATGTTACACAAACATGGCAAAACTCACTTTTGGATAAATTAATTGGCAAATCTGCATCAGCGAGTCTGTCAAAAAAATTCTGAATTGTTGCTAAATGATCTTTCCATCTGTAGTTGTAGATGATGACATCATCGATGTAAGCATCACAATTATCTAGACCAGGTGTAATCATGTTCATTAAATGTTGAAAAGTACTAGGCTAACCTTTTATCCAAAACAGCATCACATTAAATTGATAAAGTCCATCTGGAGTCATGAATGCCAAAATTTCCTTTGCCCATTCCATCAGTGGAATTTGCCAAAATCCTTTCAGAAGGTCAAATTTGGTGACATATTTGGCATTTCCAGTTTTATCAATGCAGTCATCGATTCTTGGTAGTGGAAATGAATCTGTTTTAGTCACACTTCACCTTTCTATAATCAGTGCACATGCGGAAAGTATTATCTGGTTTCGGAACAAGTATACATGGTGAATTCCAGTCACTTTTACTCGGTTCTATGATATCATTCTCCAGCAAATACTGAATTTCTTTTTTTCCAAATATTCCTGTTTGGGAGGATTCGTCCTGTACGGGTGTTGTTTCACAGGTGTGGAATTTACAATTTCAGCGTCATGGTAAATTTTTATTTGTTCTTGTAGGAACATCTGGAAATAATTGCTTATATTCATGTAATAACTGTTTTAGTTCATTCTTTTCTTGTTGTTGCAAATGTGAAAGTTTCTGGTCCAGATTATTCATAATTTCTGAATTTCAAAGATTTGTTACCCCAAAATCAATAGTCCGATTGCATTCCATTGCTTAAATCCTCAGTATGTGGGACAGGTACAACTAAATTAATTGCATTATTAACAAGGCTATCTCTTTCAATATACTCCTTTAACATGTTAATGTGGCAAAGTTGTTTTTGTTTTTGCCTCCTAGGAGTATTTATGATATAATTTAAATCATTTACTTTCTTTTCAACCGTGTACGGACCATAATACTTGGCCTGAAGGGGATTTTGTGGTACAGGCAAGAGAGCCAGAACTCTATCACCAGGCTGAAAACTCCTTTCCTTTGTATTTTTATCATACCTTAATTTAATTTTTGACTGAGTAGAGTGCAGATTAGTTTTTGCAATCTCACAAGCCTTTAACAACTTATACTTAAAGTTGGAAACATAATCGAGAAGATTAATTTGAGTATCTTCATTAGAAAGAAGTTTCTCTTTTAACAACTTCAATGGTCCATGCACAGGATGTCCAAAAACTAGTTCAAAGGGACTGAATCCTAAAGATTCTTGAACTGATTCCCTAACCACAAACAAAGTAAATGAACACCTTCATCCTGATCTTTTCCCGTATCAAAACAATATGACACAATCATATTTTTCAAAGTTTGATGAAATCTTTCTAAAGCCCCTTGGATCTCAGGGTGGCAGAAGACTTGAATTGTTGGATGCCTAATTTGTACATAACTTGCTGGAAAATTCCAGACATGAAATTTGACTCATGATCAGATTAGACAGATTTAGGAAGGCCAAACTGAGTAATAAACTTTATCAAAGCTTTTTACTATTGTTTTAGTTTTAATATTCCTCAAAGGAATCTGTAATAATAGAATCCAATGGCCATTTTGAATTTTCAGCAATTTTTTCAAAATGAGGAAAATATTTATATACTTCTTTTTCTCTAAAACGGGGCACTAACCTAATATTCTTAGTAACATCAAAACTTGAATTTGTATGTAAAGTGGGGATGTGCTTTTCACTTGCCAGCTCTAATTCTTTTAATCTAAATTGAACTCCTCTTTCTTCCTTTTCTTTTTTCATTTGCTTTTGCATTTGTCTCTTTCTCTCCTCTTTCTCCAATTGCATTTGCATTTGTTTTTCCTCTTTATCTTTCTGAAGCTCAAGCTGTCTTAACTCTAATTCCATCTTGTATTTTAATTTTAATTCCTTTATTTTTATGCTAGAGTCTGATACAGACTTACTAATCAAATCTAAAGCACTTTTATCCAACAACACATTCTTTTCCACCAAATATTGGACCAAAATATTTGTCATTTCTTGCTTCCTTAAAGAAGCTTTTGCCTCAGAAAGATCATAGTTTTTGACAAGCTGAAGCAATTCATCTTATTTCAAGGAGTCTGACTGTTCCTGGGTAGGATTTGAAATTAAGATCTCCACTTTAGATGGCATTGTAAAAAGCTTGTTGATTTCACTAAAGATTTCTAAAATGTGAAATAATACTTGGGATTTTACAAATTCCAAAACTAGGGGAATTTAAATTTCAGAAACAAAGTTTTCTGAAATATTTTAGCAAAATTTGTATCCTGGCCAAACCCCCAATTTTCTGTTACGAGTCTATGCTCTTAAAATAAGTAACAGAAAAGAGTGAAAGACAACAGAGCTTTGTAAACTTTAACAAATACTTTATTTTCCCTACAATACAAAGTGAAAATGAGAAAAAACAATTTACGGTATGGCAAAATCCCAAAATAATCCAAGAATTACAGACACAAGTCCTAGTAATTTAAAGTCCTGAATAAAATTAAGTGAAAGTCCAGAAAATATCCCAAAACTGAAGTCAATGATGTATCTGTGGTAGCAATTTGAAGTGTTTATATGTCAACAGTCTTTTTTTGAATCACAGAAAAATAATTCCAGGTTTGAATTCAGTATAAATTCCAGTGAATATCTTTATCCAAGAATTTTATCAGAGCATTTATGTATTTCCAGAGAAAATAATCACTTGAATTCAATAATTTGAACAAAAAAAGATTCCAGCCCAAAACTCCTAGTCACAACATATAATACAACTTAAAAGTGCTAGATGTTAAAGCACGAATGACCAAGTCCTCGCAATCACAAGATTATATAGTTCTCTCCTTGACCTCAGGTCATAGTTAGCATTTTCTATATAATAAAAACGTAATGGAAAATAACTTTCTAGACTGATCCTGATGATTACAAAATCAAAACCATAACCTGTAAAATTCATTTAGTAAAGTCCAAAACCCTGACTCAAATCAACATATTTACTTCTTCTATTAATAAAGATCCTGATATTAAGCCTGTAAACATAGAGAATAATTTAGCTGTGTATTAGTTGTTGACATAAAATGCAATAAAAAAAATTAAAAAAGTCAATCAGGTCAAGCAGAAATGAACTCAGTTTTGGACAAGGTCAAGTCCAGCATACAATGTTACATTACAATAGCATGTAATGAAATAAAATTATTATAAAACTAACAAACAAACAGTTAAATTAAATATACATAACACTATTATTCTTGATAAACATGCACAAAAAGTAACCAATATCACTTTAGAAAACCATTAAATACCATGTGACAACACTGTGAAACTCCTCTGAGTAGATATTGATTCTCAACTAAATTTTAGGAACTACATATCTAAGATTTGTCAAAAAGCAGAAAGACAGTTAAACATCTTGCAACATCTCAACCACTATGTGTCCACTAATACTAAGCTACTAATCTACAAATGCTTTATTAGGACAGATTTAAACTACTGCCCCCTCTTCTGGTATTTTTTTGGGAAACATAACTTGGACAAAATGGAAAAATGACAATACAGGGCACTAAAACTGGTGTTTGATGATTTTACACGCTCCTATGATTCTCTGCTATGAAATTCACAACCTTCCAACTCTTCACATTAGTAAATTAAGAACGTTTGGCGACTGAAATATACAAGATACTTCACAAAAAACCCCACTTTATTACTTGAGTAATCTGGTGACTTTCAAAACCTGCAAATACAATTCAAGAAACCAAATTCTGGCAACAGTACCGAGAGTAATGACAACTACCAGTAGGTATGATAAGTTTTCTTTGAAAGTTGATACTCCCAAAGTCTGGAACAGCCTGACCAATGAACTAAGAACAGTTTCTGATTTCAAAGAATTCAACAGGCTGATTCAGACATGGTCTGGGCTGCAGTGTAAATGTATGTTATGTCTATCTGTTTAGACGTCAATGGCACTTCAGCTATGGGATTACCTTCTTCACTGAGATAGACTTAAATCCTGCCACTGTAATGGCTGTATTAAGTCCCCTCTCTGTGATGTAAATAAAAACAATAAAAATGTGCATCTGCATGTTATCTATTACTGTGATGTAGTTTAATTTGATGTTGTACTATCTTTTACCTCGAGTTGTATTGTCATTTAATCTGCTGTTGCATCGTCTTTTATCTAATGTTGCATTGTCTTTTAAATCTGCTGTTACCATTGGCACTGTAATGTCTGCATGTGTGCTGTTACACTGTACATATGTACTATCTGTGTACCTGTCTGTTGAATTATGAAATGCTGTTGTTATGTCCTTAAATTAGCTCTTACAGAGCTAGTATTTTATGTATTTTACTCAGACCACTGATGTTAAATAAAATTTCTTATATCTTGTCTTGTATCATGTAAACACTGTCAAGTTGTTGGAATCGGACAGGAGTTTCATAAGTAAGACAGTCACCATATTTACGTGGGCGTGTCTATGTTTTCAAGCAACAGATATGAAATGGTTCTTGATCTTTGATAATCTCAATACATGTAATTTTGTAAATTTTTGCTTTACATCAGATTCAGTACATGTAAACAAGAGTTTATATTTTGTTCAATTTTTATTACAAATATTAAAACTAGGCATTGCAAATATAAGATGCTGACAGTTTTTACTGATATAGACTATGCCAGAAACCAAAAAAGGAGTGTGAGCTGCTTGTTTACACTGAAAGCTTCTGTTTGGTTTTGAAATGCCAAGAAGTTCATAATGTTAGGGGAAACCTGGCAAAAATCAGGTTATAAGTTATAAATTGACAAATGAAATGACTAAGTTTGTGCATTTTTGTATCCCTGATGCTTTTTGTTTTTAAAATCTGTAGTGGAATACAAAACAAACCAGAAGGTGTGCGAAGACAATAATTTGGTCTAATATGTAGTATTACTGTAGATCTCATTGCTGTTTATTACGTCCCTCTGCTTACCTGATAAAGTAGACATTCCATTATGTCTAGGATATTATTTTTATTCCATGTTAGACACTAAATAAAGAAATTCCCATATTTGTTTTGGTGGGGGTGACAAATACAACTCCTTTTAATCAGCCCTTAGACTCCTAGCCCCGACTGTTGAACGTCCCTAACACTACTTATGTAGTGAGTGCTCCCTCCAGTGGTGGGGATGTTACAATAAAATCCTAACACCTCAAATGTTAAAGTTGTTTTTTTTCACAGAATGTTCACATCAGAGATCATATAGCAGTAACATTAGTATTTCTTTTTCAGAAAGATTTTTCAACAGGTGCTTCTTATACTTACACTAGATTGAAGGATAGATGTATCAAGGTAGCAAGCTGTCTCACTCGTATGGGCTACAAGAAAGGTGATGTTGTTACTTACTATGGCACCAATAATCCTGAATTTGCCATGTTGTTACTGGGATGTGCTGCTGCTGGGATCATTGTCACAACTATCAACCCTGCGTATACTCCTGGTATGCATATTTTGTATCAATTTTACTTAGATCAGTAACTAGATCAATTATTTAAGTAACAAGTTTAAATTTATTAATGTCCATTTTCGGATGCAATCTTTCCAGAAGAATTTATTTTTAAAAATGACATATGTTTTGTGTCCTATTCCTTGTCTAGCCTTTATTCATAAATAGACGAAAATTCCTGAGGATAATTATTTTTCAATAGCTAATGTTTGTGAAGCTGATGTTTTTGATATGCTAATTAATGTGAATATTAATAAATCCTCTGGATTGGATGGTATTGGTCCATGAATTCTAAAAATTGCTGCACCAATAATAACAAAGTCATTAACGCATATCATACACTTAAGTATAATGAGTGGTAATTTTCCAGAAACATTGAAGTGTGCAAAGGTTACAACTATCTTTAAGAA
The DNA here is from genome assembly GCA_016617855.1 of Megalonaias nervosa. NCBI lineage: Eukaryota > Metazoa > Mollusca > Bivalvia > Unionida > Unionidae > Megalonaias > Megalonaias nervosa. The sequence continues at coordinate 68,317 of JAECUM010000807.1, read as the reverse complement.
ACGAGAAAAGGAGGATCCAGGGAATTATAGACCAATATCAATTTTACCTGTATTGTCAATATTATTTGAAAAACATGTAGCCATTCAGGTCTATAAAGTTTTTGAAACATACTCTCTATTTCATAAAGCGCAATCAGGATTTAGAAAGTACCACTCATGCCAAACAGAACTTACCAAATTAATTGATCTTTGGCTGAAGGAAATGGATAATGGACATATGACTGGGATTGTTTTCCTTGACTTCAAGAAAGCCTTTGATCTTGTTGATCATGAAAATCTGCTGCAAAAGTTGAACTGTTACAGGTTCAGTAATCCTTCTTTAAACTGGTTTAGATCATACCTAAACCAAAGGTCTCAACAAGTAAGCATTGGCAATATTAGCTCTCAAACTTGCACTATTCATTCAGGGGTCCCTCAAGGCTCAGTTTTAGGCCCTTTCCTCTTCCTTATCTATATCATTGATCTACCATTAAATAATGAATCCACAAATAAGATTTGTTTGCAGATGATGCAACCTTGTATACATCTAGTTCTGATACTGAAGTTATCCAAATGAGATTAAACTCAGACCTTATTAGGGTCCAAAACTGGGCACAACAAAATAGGATGGTAATTAATGATGGTAAAACAAAATATATGATTTTGGGGACATCACAAAAGCTACACAAGCCAGGGAACCTAGAACTATCTCTTGTAATAAATAATCATCCATTAGAAAATGTCAAGCATGAAAAGCTTGTAGGAGGTGTCCGTAGATAATAATTTATTATGGGATGACCATATTGATAAGCCTTGGAAGACACTGTCATCCAAAATTGCCCTACTCAGCAGAATCAAGAAATATTTATCTATGGAAACTCGCAGTCTATACTACAAGTCATATATTCTCCCAACAATGGATTATTGTTCAAATGTATGGGGAAACTGTGCTAAATCTGAGCTTGACAGGATTTATAAACTTCAGAAACGAACAGCACACATAGTTTTAGATGCATCTATTGATCATCCCTCAAAAGCATTGTTTACAGAACTCAAATGGTTCACAATATATGACAGGATAGATTTTCACAAGGCAGTTCTTTTATATAAATGTCTACATGGAACTGCACCAGGGTATCTTCAGGAGAATTTCAGGCCTTTTTCAACACAATAACAGTTGAGATCAATATCACATGGAAACCTTCTAGCACCAAAGCCAAGAACAGAGCAATTTAAAAAGAGCTTTCAATACTCTGCTACAGTTCTGTGGAACAAGCTTCCACTACATGTAAAAAATCTGCTGAAAATATTACAGTATATAAGAAGTGATATCATGAGCATGTATGTGTTTCTAATAATGGAATTTAGTATTTTAACACTAAACATGTTAAAATGAACAGTAATTATTGCTATCTTCATATAATGTGCATTGTTATACTCTCCTTATGAGGGCGTCAAGTGAGAATAGTCGGTGACTAAAGAGTCACCCTCTATAAATAAAGCATTATTATTATTATTATTATTTTAGAATGTTCTGCACAATTTGTAAATACCTTTGGTACATGATGTCTAATAAATGTGACAATAGTTATTAAGTTAACAAATGATTGTAGGTATTTAATTCTCCTATATGCTCTTCCTTATGCTAACATGATGTGTGATTTTCTTCCTGCAGGTGAGCTGGCTCATCATTTGGAACATTCAGGATCCTTAGCAATAGTCACTGTGGCCCCACTCCTGAATAACATGAAGAAGGCACTTAAAACTACACCTGTAAAGGTAGCTCAATAACTCCCCGTATTGTCATAGAACTTTGGGGAAATATCCTGAATCATTGTTTTTGTATTCTGCATATACAAGCCAAGGCACTGATACAAGAATTCTTGTTCTCGCCCTTAATGTTTTCTTTTTGTTTCGATAGCCAACAAGATGGTGTTTATTTTCCATCCAGGCATCTGCACATCTGTATGTGGGCTAGTGTTACTGTATGGACATATCTTAAGTCTACATTGCCACAAAATTCTTCATCATGAGTAAAATGGTCAAGATAACAAATGAAATTTTGTCATCTTGAAATATGATAACTTTTGTTTGTTGATCACAGAAGATTTTAAAAAACATTAATACAATAAGTTTTGCTGTTGAAACTAAAATTGGTCTCATCTAACCAAATTGGGGCAATTTACAAATAGGTGCAGTTGATTGATTCATGATAAAAAAATTGATGATTTTCATTGGGTCAATTTTATGTAAACAGGTGACAAACAGCACCTGCCAGTCACTATATCATGTAATTACCAAAGCTAATGAACAAATAGACCTTTCCAAAACTTCTCCACACTCCATCCATATTCATTAAATAAGTCCTCTTTTCATTTTTTTTTAAAAATACAGCATTTTACAGACATATTACATAAACTTTAAAAGAAAACAAATGTCGAAAAAGTGAGCATAATAAATCAATAGTTTCTGGGATATTTTGGCACAGAGAAACTATATTTCCTTGGGGTGGGTGGGTGTATTTTCCACATGTTGTCACACATGATGCAACTACTCACACCAGCCCATGCAGATAGCCCTTCCACTGGTCATAGGTAATTACTAATTAGATAAACATGTGCTCAGAAAGGATGATTGACATTTCAGAAGGGTCTATTCATACTGAGCTCAGGTACAGTCTCCTCCATTTTGTAGTGAAGTCTTGGCCTCATTGCACAGTGATGGATGATGATGATAGTATTATTATTATTATTATCAAGTTGGCATCTCCTTAACATAATGGATAGAATCCTGTTGATTTACTCTGCCCAGGAGTACACAAAATAATATCTTAAGATTGATGAATTTAAAGATTAAGTGTAAGTTTGTATTCTAAGTTAATATCGCTTGGAGTAATGATAGTAAATAATGCTGAAGTTACATTTTAAGGGGGGGGCCTGGGTGGCTGAGTGGTCTAAAGCACTCACCTTTACCGATCACTGCCATCTCATCTCTGTCCATGTAGGTTCATGTCTTGGGCTCAGCCTGTATGGATATGTGAAAAAGCTTGCCAGTAGCTTACTTTGAGTCAGTGGCTCTTCCAGAAGTTTTTCCAGGTCCTTCCTCAGGCAATTATACTGGTCACCATGTATAGCCAATCATGTGCTGAAAAATGGTGTTAAGGCCACAGCAACATTTTAAGGGGTTTGATGGTGGAGTTTGTTACTCACATATGTAGGAGCTACAAGGAGGGGGTTGGGGGTTGGAAATCAGCTTTATGAGATGATAAACTTTAGCTGGTATCTTTTTTGGAGGGTCTAAAAATAATGTTGGTATTTTAGGGAGAGGGTAATTTTTTAGGGTCACCTATTCAAAATATGCTTATAATAATAATTTCATCAGTCAAGTGTAGAGTATTACAGTTATCATCCAGAGAAAACATTTTTTATGCGCTAATAAGGCTATATACTGGGTTAAAGCTGTCATACAGTAGTAAGGCATGTTATCACCTCTATATCGATGGAACTAGACACAATTGTTATTATGTTATTGTTATAATATCATGCTGACCAAAGAGGGGGCTGGGCATGATGTCATGGCACTTCTTTATAAACTTTTTTTGCCAAGTCCTGTTTGTGGGTACATTAGAAGAATACCTTGAATTAATAAATTCTGTTAATTTCCAAAATATTATTTACAAATTTGGCCACACTTAACATATGGCTATATCCTGACATTGTCTCAGACAAGGTTAGTGATTATCAGGTTCCATTACAAAGAAAGGACCAAGAATTACAGTTATCTTGTGAATATGTGAACTGTTCATGTGTTAACTTACATATGGAAGATTATATTTCTCAAGATGGAATCATATGAAAGATTATATTTCTCAAGATGGAATCATATGGAAGATTATATTTCACAAGACGGAATCATATGGAAGATTATATTTCTTAAATAGCAAATTTAAAAGTAAATAGAGAATAATTTCACATGCATTGACCATTGTCTGATAGACCTACAGGTCAAGTTCAGATTCACCTTTTTTATCAGTATGATGATGATACATATTTTGTGTTAATCTGTATTTGCAGAATGTATTCGTGGTGGGTACTTCTGATTGCTACCATCCCTTCTCCATGCTCACAGAGGATGATGGGAAGGCATTTCCTGAGCATGTGCAGATCAGTCCTCGTGAAGATCTCCTTGTACTCCCTTATTCTAGTGGAACAACAGGGCTTCCTAAGGGGGTCATGCTTACCCATCATAATGTCGTATGCAGTCTCTGCCAATTAAGGTTTGTATTGTCTAATGTAAATTGTATGTACACATTTCTTAGTGTGCCTTGAAAGGAAGAAAGTGCAGATTACATGTACTGAAATTCACTGAAATACTAGAGGGAAATTAATCATGTATAATTTATAAGTTATCTGGTTAACTGTTTACAGGATGTCCTGTGAAATTGTCAAGTATGCTGTAACTTTAGAAGATCTCTTAACAGAAGCAAAAGAATAGATCTGATATAAATATAGTTAGATCTCTTTTAGAAAAAAGCACTTACTAAGATAACAGATATGAAATGGGTTTTTTTTCAATCACATTTACATCATAGTGTTCCTTTAAAAATCACAATATGGCCTGATTGCCCAAGAAAGTTGTAAAGTTTATCATCAAGTCCACAAGGTATCTGTGAATAAAAAAATACAGAATGGAGTGTTCTAAAAATTATATTATATATCTTGAAAATTTTAATAAATATTGTTTAAGTTTTATGAGATATTTTGTATAAATTGCAAAATATATAATTAAATTTATGCATCTTATAAATTATTTGAAATATCTTAAAACTGTTAGGGCTGTTCCATTAAAACATATACCCCCTGGGGGGAAGGCACTTTCAAAATCTACCAACCCACAACAGAAGTAATTTAAAAAAATTATGATCCACCGTCAGATATGTTTTAATTGAAAAACACTGCCTCCTACAGAAGCATCTTTTTTTAAACATAATTTCTGGCTATGGGTTAGTGGGTGGTAGAAGCGATTTTAATATTGTGTTGGGGACAGAAGCGATTTAAATGACATCTGGCTGGAGGTAATCTACTGAATTCTTATAGATCATATAATCTACTGCATATTTTTATTTGTATTCATTCATTATAATCAATCTTTTGTCCTTTTGTTTGTTTGTCTGTCAGCCATGTATGTCTCTGATACTGTGAAATCACAAATTTTCTTGGTGGCTTATTATTTGTAGATGTCATTGATCAGTCCCTTAATAACTACTAATTTAATGTCTATGAATATAGATTTTATATTAGGGATTTCTATTCTAATACGGAAATCATGAATTTGTATCCTTACTAAACTGTGTGTTTACTAAAGTGATCACTATGTTTTGCTATTTTTCTTTGTTCTCAGGCATGCTGCTTTTGATTAGAATAATAGTTAAATCTTGTATTGCTTTAAATGTGTGGTCAGATGCTATGATTCCGTTATTATTTTTTTCAATAAATGTTTTGGTAAATGTATAATAAATGATTTGTCAGAAAAAAATCATTAATGCCTGTGAAAGTGATGTCGCATTATTTCTGCCAACTTTTACACTATATCATTTCTTATAAGGGATCATCCATAAAGGACGTCTGCAAAGATGGGGGGAGGGGGGTTGTTCAAATGTGGACAAGGTTGGAGGGAGTTTAAAGGACCTTGTGGATGTCCGCACGCTAGTATTTTTTGTTTTGATATTCTGTGTTGAACAGCTGCTTTATGCCTACTGCATGTATTCCAGTATGTTTTGCAGAAGTCTTTTATGGGTGATACCTAAGTATAAATTATTTGTTAATTTCAATTTGTACGATTCGTGCCACAGAATATATATGAATGGGTTGGCATTAATACATAGGTCTGGCCCCCAGTGCCTGAGGTTGATTACATGGCCCACATATCAACCCTGCTAGATGGGGACGTCCGCAGCCGGGGTGGGGTGGGGTGGTAAGCCACATGCGAACAAAAGTGGACAAGGGGAGAGGGGGGGGTTAGGAAAACAGGTATTGTCTGTGGATGTCCTTTATGGACAACCACTAAGAACATATATTTCAGTTACCGACGTCTTATTTTTATGCCTTGTTGCAAGACTAATATAAAGTTTTAAAAAAAAAAGAAATATAGCAAGTCAAACATTTTTATATCATAAATTATATTTTTAAAAATGGATGAAAGTCAAGGAATCATTTTTTCCCAGAGTATTCGTAAAATCAGTGTCATTGCAGTTAACTGTATTGTCAACAGCATCATCATCATCACTGATGGTCTAGCAGTAACATTCTGCACTTTTAATCCAGTTGTCACAGGTTCTATCTCCCACTTCTAGTCTTTCATACGAGACTTATACATATGGTATAAGATGACTGTCTTGTGATACAGATCTGAGGGGCTTCCAAGGCAGAGTGGTACAAGATGCTTGTCATGTGATTACTTGCCTCCAATGTGTTCTTCCTCCACCCAATATACTGTTAACCCCCCCCCCTCCAAAAAATCAAACCAAACTAAATCAACCAACTAATCAACTGTGGCAACAGCAGCAAAGGTACTAGTCCATCATTTTTGCCACAGCTGTATGAGTTTATAAACTTTGACTCTAGTAATTTTTGTAGACCTTTGAATATTGTCAATTATGCCTTTCTGACAGTTACCTAAAAGTCATCATCAGTTGGTACAAATGGATTTTTCATGGTAAACATACGAGATGGAGAAGTCTTGAGCAATCCTGCATCACATGCTGCCAAAAAGTTTACATTTTAGCTCACTTAAAGTTTCTCTAGCAGTGTCCATTGTTCGAACCAGAACTGTTATAACTTATTCAAGCTATATTCACCGATATATGGAGATGTGCATCTGTAATAAATATTTGTAACAAAAGTATGAGAATGCATCAGTGTTTTCAGTGATGCATTTGAACTGAGCAACAACAAGAATCAACAAACCAAGAAATGAAATTATTCACATCTCTCAGGCAGAAGTACAGTGTATAATCATAATCTGCCAAAAGATTTTTCAATCTTTAAATTTGCCAAATTGTTTTGAAATCATACTGATTCAGTGGACATAATCACCAGAATGGACAGAAACAGACCGAAACAGATATAACCAGAAGGTTAAAATCGATTTGAGTAGCTAAATTCACGTGGTTTAGTTAACTGTACACCCTTTATTGTCTTCCCTTTGATGTAATTTCTTACTGAAGCTGAGAAAATAATGTTGCACACATCAAAAAAGAGGCACACTTCTACTCATTATTGTTGTTATTATACTTCTCCATTCCAGCCTGTTCTTATGATCTTGTCCCCCCACATACTGTTTGTCTTGTTTATGATATGTATCTAAATTTGTCACTTACTTTTCCTACTACTATACTGTTTGTGAATTTGCATATCAATGTGAAATGCAACGGGGAGACTAAATCCAAGATAGAAAACCTCTACAGTTCTGGATGTATTCTGCTTGGATTCCATGTTTCTGCACAAAACTCAAAGTTCAAGACTCGCTGTACTAATTCAGTTCCCATTGTAAACCTGTGCAAACACCATGATATTAATATTCAATAACTTAAAATTTTGAGTGCTCATGATCACATTTGTATCAGTATAGACACATCTATGAAGACAGCTTTTGAGAAAAGAAAACCATAACAGCTGCACCATTTTCTGGATTGACACAAATTTGAAATGTGTTTTTTCAATACTACACAGAAGAGTCAACTGCTGATTTCAGTAACGAGTCTTCCAAACTCAGGTCTGTAAAGTGACAGAAATTATGTTAATAAAACAATGTCCCTGACTTTTATCAGTTACATGTAGGACAAGCTCTCTAAAGATTCTTTTTACTAAAATCTTACTTTCATTATCAACCAATCAGGGACAATCAAACCATGTATACTCTATTTTATCTTCACTGATTTATAGTATGGTTCTCGTTCTTTCATATCTGTAGTAATGCTAGTCCTTCAACAACTCTCAATGGTTGTATGCCTTTTTCGACCATGCTGACTGGTCACACTGTAAGATAATGTTCAAGTAACAGAAATACCATGGGATAACCAGAGACCAATAAAATCAAATAAAATGGTCAAGTTATCTACCCTGCAGGGATGCTGCCAGGATTTCAGGATTTAATCAAAGTTTTGTGTGTGTGTGTGTGTGATCTCCAATGAGGAAGTGGTGGCAGGAGGAATAGCCATTGTTAAATATCTCCCTAACACTTAAATATCTGTCACTCTTTCTTACTGTTCCACTCTGTTAAGGCTCTACTGAAATCAAAATACTCAAAGAGATGTCATCTCTAGTTGTATAGCGATTATTACTGTGATGTCATTGGCCATGGTCACATGATTGTGGTGGGGTCTTGGTTGGGATGGCAGAAAGACCATAGGCTTACTCCGTATTTTACAACTAATTACGATGTTGTCAAAAGAATTAAAATTTTTCTAACAATTCAGTTGGACTCGGATTATATACTTGATTCATAGTCAATGAATAGGTTCTAAAACTGATGTGTTTATTTTGGAACCATGTTCCTCCCTCACATTCAGAATTTGAATATACCAAAGGTGAAATTAGAACAGTTGCATCCTAAATTACTATCATGGCTACTTTAAATGTTATTTAATGTGAGACTTTAATGCCAGAACTCATAGGTTCAGTGATTTTTGGGTTAAAAAATGAATTTCTTCCCAAACAACTCAATTTGGTGCAGATTACATTGTTTTTTAATGATACTGAGAATTCTTGATGTGTAAAAATTGCACAAGAAACGAACAACATCAGATCAGGAAATTGATACCACTTGGGAAAAACTGATAGGAATATGCAGAAATAATGATAGTATTATTTAAATGGAATATGTGGTTACAATACGAGTGCTGATTCTACAACTTTGCACAATACATCTTGTACAACTATTCTGTTGTTTCTAACAAGACTGCAATATGGCCAGAGATCTCAGAAATGCTTAATTACGCGTATTTGGACGCAAATTTTTGATTTGGGACGCAGAAAATCACCCCCACAGTAGTCCTCCGTACGCACGTTTTTGTTGCAAACAAGAAAGTTTTGCGGCAGAATAAATATGTTTTAATCACTATGAAAACTGAAGCAATGCTTTTATTTTAGTTTGTTGCTGACTTCTTTGATCAAAGGTTGCCGGCTTGCTTTGATGAAGGTGCATGTGTTATTGAAGGCGCCACTAAAGGCTCCCTTTGAAGGACCAAACAAATACCCGTTTGTTATTGCTGCGGCAACATCAAATAATTGTAGAACATTGAGACAATTTTTTTTTTTTAAAAATTTCCTGAGTATATATCGGTGCTTCAGAGGTAATCAGTGTTCACTGAAGTTGCAGCAAAACTATTTTGTTTTTTGTTTTTTGTCTTTTTTTTTTAATTGCCGTCGTGTGGTCGACTGTAGTCATTTCACGTTCCCGCCCTCAGAGATGCTCGATTGTAGCTAGTCAGTTGCATGGCTAGTTTGATTATATTACAGCATACAGTATCAAGGCCAGATATCAGCATAAGCGGATTATGATATAACAATGAACTGTTAGGGTGGTTTGTCAATATGAAATAAGGATTTGTTTATGTAACAATAGATTCCAGTGCATTTTTATATCCAAGTTTGCGGCTTCCTGTCATGGTGCCTTTGAATTTCTCCACTCCAAACCCAAGACTGCATATACCTTTTTTATCAGCCAAAAATGTTGTTGCCAAAAATATCGCCAGATGGTATATTTTGTCGCCAATAAGGAAAACAAAATTACAATTTGCGACACTGGCAAAGCCCAATGCGATCACTGTTATTGATTTCATTTCCAATTGTTGCCGTATAAATATTGCCTGTGAACTTGAAATCAAGAGACTTGGACAAAATGCTGTTTGCAAATTTAGACAAGTATTTTGGGGTTAAACGGAAAAATGAAGAAGATTTCAAAGAGATTGAGAAATGTGCTAAAGTTGCTAGAACTGATAGTTCGGATGCGACAGTAGCCAAGTGTAAGAAGAAAGTACGTGATGCCTGGCTTAGTGGGGACTGCAACTTTTGCTGGTGGGACTCCTATTTTTACCAAATTAGGAGTCCTGGACTCCTAGTTTTAAAATGCTAGTGAGACCTCTGATGGCAATAATTTTTGCACACATGAAGTTGACCCACTTTATACTTTAGTCTCTTGCTAATTAATAGTTTTAGATTTTACAACAAAACTATGCACATTTTACCTTTATCACACCTTTAATACATGATCACAAATATTTAGACCGTAAGAAAATAGAAGTTACAATTTTATTAAAAGTATTGGTACCAGTAAAACTAAAGGAGATGGTAAAAAGAATCAGGATGAAACAGATTAGTAGTGTAGTAAAGAATCCATATATCAGAATGACATCAAGTATTTTTTCATCAATTTCATCATTAGTTAATGACACTGCTTCAAAATGTTGTGTACTAGATAATAGTAATCCAATTTGTAATACAAATACCAAATGATGGCTTGGAACTAAGTGCCAAAAGGTCTGCAGAAAATATCACAAAATATACATAGGAATAACCAAACACAAACAGGACAAATTTTATCCATCTTGCTTTGAGTTTACACAGTTCAGTCAGTTTCTTATGCTTAATGTCATTTAATTTTTGCACATAGAGAGCATGTACTTCATTTGGTAATACATCTGCATGATATGAAAGTTAGTCTCATTATTCTTTTGTTGCCATAGTGGTTCTGCCAACTAGAGATCTACACACAATTATGTTGTATGGGGATTCTCTGATGTTCTCTATGAGCATTAATATGTTGATTGTTTCTGAATATGATCCTCCTCCTCTGTGTACGAATATTATTCTGTGCTGAGAACTCCCTTTCATTGCCTGCTGTCTGAAGTGCATATGCATAACTAGCCTGAACAAGTTACTGTTCTTTATGGTTGTGCAATTTTCAACATCTCACAGGTATGGGCCCATGGCCATGGGTATTCTCTTCGATATCTCTGTTCCAAAAAGAAAAGTTTTCACTAACATGAACTCTGCCAAAGATTCACTTCCATGAATCAGTGCTCTGCTACCTCTTATGCCAGATTTTTTCTCTTCCATAATGCTGTATTAGGGTTTTAAGTCCAACATTCCCATAGTCTGCTTGTTCAGACATGAGTATCTTGAATAAATATAACCGGCATCCTGTCCATCCAACATGTACATCGGACTCGCACTCAACATCAATTTTGGGCCCAAAATCACACACTGGTATTTCCAGTGACATTTTCCCAATGTCCAACAGACTGATATACATGAAATTCATTGTCATCATAGCTATCACCAGCCAGTATTTGCCGACTGAAAACATCGTCTGACGACATACCCTGTTGTGATTCAGCCATTTTGGTTTCCTGTGTGGCCTTTATTTGAAACATGCATTTGTAAAACTTCCATGATGAAAGTAAGGTTAAAACTCCCATAAATGCTTGTTCCAGGGCCCAATGAACCAATCAAATTTAGTTTAACAGCCATTCATGTCGAACCGAAGTATCCAGCTATTTTAGCGTCTGCCTTCTTGAATCTGGATGTCGCATCAAACGCTGCTACACTGCTACTGGTAGCGCGAATTACGTCGCGAAATGCACTTTTAAAGTTAAAAGTTGAATAAAAATTGCATACTGCGCAAAGCACGTTTTATATCCGCAACGTTGACGTAATTTGGGGAACGCGTATTACTGCTTTAAAAGTATGCGAATTCGTACAAATTAGGTGCACTCGCTTGTACTGGCATCATTTTCCGACCCAATGTTTTATTCACGTTAGACCGCTAGGAGGGGGTTAGATGCGATTTTAAATATATATTCGTTATTTTTTCTGACAACCCCACCAGCGATTTCTCATTTTGTTAACACAACCCACAACAGAAGTGATTTTCCTAATCAACCTTCCACTGTCAGAATCAAAATAGTTTGAAACACAACCTCCTACAAAAGTTTTTTGGAAGTGCCGTCCCCGGGGGGATATATGTTTTATTGGAACAGCCCTTACAAGACGTGTGCCTGCTGATATCTTTTATCTTTATTTCAATATTTTTGAGCTTAATTTCATTGATAGAATATCTTTATTTCATTGATAGAATATCTTCACTTCATTGATAGAATATCTTTATTTCAGTGATAAAAGTCCATCCAGCCATAAAGAGGATAGGTACTGTCTTGCCTTGCTTAAAAGTCAAGCCAAAACTGCAAATGACAAAGATCCTGATCTGTCGTCACATAATGCACATGCAGATCAGGGTCTATGATGTTTGTTTTTCTGATTACTCCTTGCAAACTGCATAGACTCATATCTGCGTAGCATTGTGTGATGGCAGATCTGGGTCTGTTCAGTTTGCAGTTGGGCTCATAAGTGAGTACATATGGTACTTCCCATCTGAAGAGGAAACTTTTGATTCCTTAAACCGAACAGTTGTTTCTTATTTTTTTCTGTTTAAAATACAGAAATCCTGGGATATATTTGTTGCTTCCTGAGTGAAAATAAATTTAATAAACCTTACAATTCGTTAGTTGCTTTCTTGGGGAAAAGGAAATGACAAGAATCCTGAAGTTAAATGGCAACTTCTTACATGAACAAAATTAAAAACACAATGAACAGGATTGACAGTCTCTTATGTGATAAAGAAATTTAAAAATTTTGAAGTGTAGTTTTAGCTTTCGTTGCAACCAAAAGAACCAACAAAACCCAAAATTATTCATAAAAATATTGTGCTTCTGGCATATGTGGAAATGACTTCCTGAAATCCTTTGTTGTTCTATGCGAAAGTTTTCTCTTCATAAAATTTTGAACCATCCAGCATAAAATTGAAAGATGGATGGGTGAATGGATTTTTCTTCTCTTTCTTGCATTATTTTGTCTGCAAGTGAAATTCTTTCAATATTTTCAGGCCAGCCTTAGGTACAGTACCAGAGGACAACAATATAGCCGTTTTACCATTTTTTCACATATATGGAATGGTGCCTATTCTCCTTGGAACCTTGCAAGATGGCGGTACTGTAATAACATTGCCCCGCTTTGAGCCTGAGATGTTTTTGACCTCGCTTCAGAAAGAAAAGGTCCGTCTCACATTTTGTATTATTCATATGTATTGTATTATTCATATGTATTGTTCATATGTATTGTATTATTCATATGCATATAATATATGTATTTTGGTAACATTTGTCCAGATGTTTTGATCATATGGACTAGTATTGACCTATGTAAATAAAATTTGTTAAATACAGTATCTTACAAACATTTAAAAAGTCTGTTGAATGGTAGCACTCATTAAAATGCCACACTTTATACATTCACCCTTACTTATCACCAACAAATTACAAACATTATTACTTAAAGTTAATTGATATATGAAAATATAAAAACCATAGTTTGGTTTGGTTTGGTGCTTTAAGGCACAGCAACACAAGTAGGTTGTTTAGTGGTGAGGCAATTGCAGTAAATCTGGGCAGATGGTAGGATTTGAACTTGCACCCTTTTGGTAATGAGTCAATTACACTAACCACTAAGCCACTGCGACTGTCTAAAAACCATTGTAAATCCCATGCAGAATTTGAGATTCCATGGTTACAGGATCCACATGAAACAAATCTGTCACATTTAATTTCCATATTAAAGATGAGTTATGGCTTTCATTTTAGATATTTATTTCAGACATCATAAGAAAGAAAACTGTTTTCTTTGTGAAGAATTCTAGAATGACAAAATATGATGAAAACTTAAAATTTAAGTTCAAATGACATAGGCTTCTTTGATGGGCTAACATTGGAACATTTCTTCAACTTACTGAATTTATGAAATGACACAACATTGAAGTTTTACATTTTGCAGTTATCAGTGATTAAATTTAATGAATGTTTAATTTAATCAATCATTATGTTTATCATAGTTATCATTCATCACACTGAATCTGTCTTTCTATCCTTTCTCTCAATGATGTAAACATCCTTTATTCCACCAATCTGATTATAATGCCATTTGTTTCAGTCGACAGATGTTAATATTTTGACAGGTATTGACTGTATTGAGCTAACTGCAGTCTTATTGTTCTAAATTGTAAAGGAAAAGATGCAAAAATGTGGTCCAAAATGTTATCCATTTTCATTCTTTTCTTATATTTTTTCCAAATTAAATCTCTGAACCTAAATATATCTTATGTAAAAATAATAATAACAAGGCTCAGCTCGTGAAGTGAGCTCTTTTAGTAATGCATATTATAGTTCAAAAACTTTCATTTCTGGTTTTCAGTTTTGGACTTCTTAAATGATTTGCTCAATAGGATACATTAGCAGACAAAACAAATTTCAGAATAGAAAACTCAAAGAAAGCAAAGAATACGAAATTTTCCTTCTACAATTTCATGACTTCAGATATAGAGAGCGTATTTTCTTTTTCCTATGTAAGTATTGAATTTATTATATTTTGAGATACCCCAAAAAATGTTATATTTTAAAATCACATTTTTTATATTTTGTGAACTATTTGATCATATCTGACCTCACAGCAAGTCCAATTCATTTAACAGTTTAGTGTTTATGATACATTGACAAAACAGTAGTTTTTGTTGAGTATTAAGTTTTGATGCTATTTACAAATTTCTGTAGAAGTTGGGGAGTTGACAAGTAATTCATGACCTTTCTTATTGACTAATATTTTCATCTTTTTCAGATAACAATCCTCTTTATTGTTCCTCCTATCGTCCTTTTCATGGCCAAACATCCTGTTGTACAGAAGTTTGACCTGTCCAGCTTACAATTTGCAATATCTGGGGCAGCCTGCTTGGGTGATGCTCTAACCCATGAATTTATGGATAGGTTGAAAATTCCTCTTGGTCAAGGTAACAACTGCTCTGGTTTCTTTTATATATGTACAGTGTGACCCCGCTATAGCACGCTCCGTTATAACATGAATTCGGATATAACATGGTCGTGGTGTGGCTCCCAAAATTTCATATACATGTTTTTTTCTCGTACACGAAAAAAAAGTTCTTTCTTAAAAGTACGAAAAAAACAAAAAAAGTGTATTATCATTTTAGGGAAGAGATTGCGTATGAATAATACAAGATGATCGTGGCCTGGCTCCTGAAATTTTATATGCATTTTCTCATACACGAAAAAATAGTGTTTTCTTTTTAAAAGTACGAAAAATAACGTCAAAAAGTTTATTCAGGAATCGCGCAGGGCTTCGCCAATGTCGCAAATTGCGATTTTTTTTCCTTATTGGTGGCAAAATATAACATCTGGCGATTATTTTCTTTATTAGTGACGTTGGCTGTTTAAACTTGTATATACAACCATAGGTTTGGAGTGGAGAAATTCAGAGGCCCCTTGAAAGGAAGCCGCAAAGCTGATATAAAATGCACTGAAATTTATCTATTGTTACATAAACAAATTCTTTGTCCATATTGACAAACCATCTTAATAGTGCATTGTTATATCTTAATACGCTGACATCTAGCATGAGTACTGTATGTTTTGAGATATCTGCTTTTTTTTCAAATTTACATTTTGGGTAGCGGAGTACATAATCTATCTTTCGTCGGATTTTCGGCCGCTCACTAGTGATTAATATATTTACATAGACTGACATTTGTATGTGGATGGTAAGTAAAATTCCTCTTCTTTTCACTCAGAATTAAATCCTTCAGAACATTCACATTTTGTGTAGTAATCCCTGTCATCAGACCAGAACACCTGCGTCTCTATTGTCGATTGACTCTTTCTTTAAATTTCTGATGCATGCGTGGAAAGCAGCATCACTCGACTACCACAAAATATTAAAAAAAAAAAAAAAAAAGCTCTCATATGTCTATTTAATAGGCAGGGAGGAACTGTAACTACAATTGACCATACGATGGGCAATTCATTTAAAAAAAATGTACCCAGATAAAACAGTAGCTGAAATTTCAAAGAAAACATTACCTTTGAAGCACCGATTGTTATGAAAATGTACTAAGCAAATGGGGAAAAAACACCCGTCTCAATCATGCAATACAAATTTTTGATGTTGCCGCAACAATAAGAAACAGGCATTTGTTTGGTTCTCCAAAGCTGTCCTTTAGCGGTGACTTCAATAATGCATGCACTGTGCATCAAAGAAAGCCGACTACAATCTTCAGTAAAAAGAAAGAACCTTTCTTCAAAGGAAGTCATATCGAATTAAATAAGATCAATGGAATCTGATGGATTGTTTCATTTCCCAACGTGACTGGAACACTTTTACTGTGCCGCGAAAGTTTCCTTTTTACAGGAAAAAAGTTCATGCTTACGAACTCTACCGACGGCACTTAAAACGCAAACTTTTACCGACTTGGGACGTACTGAAAAGTAAATGTACTTCATCATTTGTTACGTGATTGTGCTATTTTTTTCCCCACTAAACTGTGACAAAATTATTGAATATTTTAAATCTGTGTGTGTGCATAGTTTCGATGGAATTACTTGTATTGTGGATTCAATGTATGTGACGTGATTCGCGGGTGAGTACACGGTGTTGATACTTTATTCATTGCTATACATTAGACATGTATATATAAACAGTAGTATATGTGTAGTATATGTACCAATGCATGGTTCTCTGAATAAAGTAAAATATTATAAATACCTTCTCTGTTTTCATTACAGGTGTATTTCTCATTTAATATGCATCGATTTAAGATGATAACTGTGCCAATGAAGTACGTATTTTTGCACCAGCATTAATTTCCTATCCCCCCTCCCCTTCCCCCCCACCCCCCGCCCATTTTTTCAAGTACATGCATCATTTTCTTCAGCTAACTGACCTGGTTACTTATAACACGGTTTGGTCTATAACACAGTCGGGTTCTATGGCTCCCAACTACTTTGTTATAGCGGGGTCACACTGTATATATATATATATATATATATATATTAATTATAGCCTTCTATAGCCAGATTACTATAAAGCTGGTTTTTACTATATACTACTAAATTTGACTCTTTCCTGATGTCAGACTATTTCTCTGCATTAAATATATTACCTAATCACATTACATTAGGATAACTTTCTTTCCTACCGCCGAATCCAGCCATCCTGGAATATGGTAAAACATCTTTCAGTCTATATATTTTAAAGACAACGGGGAGCAACTCCTACAGGTTAAATCTTCATTCAACTGCTATTATATTTGTTTAGACTTGTTTTTACTATTGTTGCTATATGCTAAGATGTCCTGCAGACAGTCCAGTTTAAATTTTATAACTTAAATTTAGTCATCAACATTTCGTTTTTAAAGGGGCTCCACTTCATAAATTTTTGAAAAATTTATTTTACTTTCATTTTTTCATTTTGATTCAAAAATGTCAAAAAATTTTGAAATTAAGCTTATGTTCAATCTAATATGGTTGAAAATCACATTTAAAGATGGCCAAACTTCATAGAGGTTTCCTTATCTAATAATAGAGCTTGACTTCACTAATATGATCATTTGACAAATCAACATTGTAATCTAAGGTGTGAATGGCTTGAGAGTGGATGTCAGTGCTTTGACATTAATTTATGTGATAATAAAAGAATGTACTGCTATCGCTGATGGGATGAAATAGTTTTAATACACAGTAATGTACTCTCCTTAAAGGAAAGCAGTTTTAATACGCAGTTTTAGTGCTTTGGATAAAGCAAGTAGTTTGTTGTGTAATGGGATCATGGGGGTCATCTCAAAGTGTTACCAATTGAAAGTCTATGTTATAACATCTCTCTCTCTCTCTCTCTCTCTCTCTTAAAATAATAAAAGGATGAGCCCACTATCTGCTTATTTATATTGCACACATACTCATTCCAAATTCACACATAGTGCAAGTTTAAATTAATAAGTGAAGCTTTTTTTGTAGTTTTATCATGCATAAGTAAGACAGATAGACCCACAGACATCATACCTGTCAACTTGTATGGTTTACCCATAATTTGTATGTTTTTCTTTTTCATTTTCGTCAGTGTACAGCTGTACAACCGTTTTGTAAGTTTTTTCTTATAAAAATTCATGTTTTTTAAAAATAAATTTTTACACATTCTTTTGTTGATCCTGGGAGTCTGGAGGTAATTTGTTTTTAATCGAGCGTGATCCAGAATTTTTTTTAGCTATGGGGGCAGGGGGCCAGTTTTTATGTACAAATTTAATGTCGCATGAACCTGCCTAGTATAAAAATTTATAAAAGAAATAATACATGAGTGAGGTCAAAAAGGTCCATATTTTTGGAGAGGTATTATGAAGTACAACATAATCATATCACCCACTTGACCTGACAAGTCTAATGAAGTTCTTAGAATAAAATGTTTATGCACCCCAACCCCTATTGAATATATGCATTTTTCACACCCAAAGGCCATTTTTGACAGCATGTGGTGCTCACAGTGCAAACACAAACCCTTTCCCAGGGTGATAGTTTTTGGAAAACATTGCCTACTAAATAGCTTGATGCAATTCAGAATAGTTGTCATCCAAGCCATTTTTGAGATATTCTACTTGCCTTGAACCCATGTGTCTATGGGTGGCTAGCTCTACTTCCTCGCAGACTATTGGTATTTCAATGGCTACATACTGTGTAGTGACTATGGGAGGTGGACATGCCTCACATCAATTTCAAGAACAACACAAGCCTGAAACACCTAGTTCACAAATATATCCATCTCTTTAATTATTACACAATAATAGCTCAAAAACTCACACCATACCCTTAACTTAAGAAATTTGCCTTGAGGCCAATATGTGAAACTGGTCCCCGCCACCTAAGCACAAGCAACGTTGGGATAACTCTAATATGCTTTGGAAGGTGATGGAAGCTGATAATGCCGAAATCTGGTTAAGTTCAAGTATCATTCTTTAATGACACAAATAAAAATATATTAATATTGAAGAAAGTGTTTAGATAGCTTCGTTTTATTCAAGATTCTTATGATCCTTTTAACCAATTTCAGTATTCCCAACTTCTGTCGCATTCTAGCCAACTGAAATGTAGGCCGACGGAACTTGAAAATATGTCCATTTGCTTGTGTGTGAATTTGAATTTATTAAGAAAAAGACATCATTGTAAGTAAAATCTGACTAAAACATTATAACTTTAATTTGTTGAAAAGTGCCAATATGGGATACCAAGTGTGTGTGCTACACAGCACTGTCAATGGGCAATAAGACCTCAACACCCAAAAAATAAATATCAGGTTGAGGTCTTATATTGTAGAACTAAGGGTTTTGGGGGGAAAAATACAAATATGTAATAATCAGAGCATGATAAATCCCAAAAGTTAATATTACACCTTGAAAATTCAGTTTTCAAAATATCTTGAACATTATCTTTTTTTTTACTGGTAGCGACACTTTCATTTTTGAGTTGCTCCATGCCTGGATCATGAAGCACATAAAGATGAGTTTGAGGATTATTGTGTACTGCCTGATAAGTGCGTGCCTGTACCGTATTAACAGACGATCGCCAGAAAACTAGCTTTTATAGCTACTGGCTGGATATTATCAGCCAGACAATTAGTACTGGTGGCATCTGCTTCCTAAATCTGAAATTAGTCGTTCAGCAACTACTTACCTTGCCTCACAACAATGCAGACTGTGAGAGATCTTTTTCTATGATGAAAAAAATATATACAGATTGTAGGAAGTCCCTGAATGCAGACACACTAACATCATTTTGACAGTGTAAAATAAACATTGACACCTGCTGCATAGACTTTAAAACCCCTGATTACATTTTGAGAAGTGCAAAGTTTGCATGTGTTGCATATACTAATGTGTGTGTGTGTGTTACAACACACTGAAAATTAAAAGAATAAAATGAAATAAAGTTTCAGGGATGTTAATAATTCTGTAAATGTGTGTAAAATTAGTTCATTTGTGGCTTTTGTTGTTTTATAACTATTGATCTTATCTGATGTATGAGTACATTTTTTGTGTAAGGTTTTTTTGGTCTTTGTAAGGTTTTTATTGGTCTGGCGTACAGGTTTTCATCTCAGCTGGTTGACAGGTATGACATATAGATGGTCAAAATAAATTATATATACCACAAACTTAATGGCATAATATCATAAACAGAAATATTTTGAACAGGTCATAACTCTTGACTCCTTTCTAAAAACTAGAGAATTATCAAGGGGTAAACAAAACAACCAGTGTATCCCCCAGGGTTGTAAAATTGAGGGTAAAAAAAAACCACCTTGGTGTTGGAACTGGGGTTCAAATAAAAAAGGTGGTGGTCAAAAATGTACTGACAAATTTTCATCTGACCCATACTTTTCCAGCTTGAAATAGGATATTACAACTTGCACAACATACTCTCACTCTCTCTCTCTCTCTCTCTCTCAAAATACTGTACAAATAAACCAACATGCACAATTAACACACAAATGCATTGTCCATTCAAAGGATAATTTTATTAGTTCATTTTCCTTTTAGTTTAAAGTCATACTTTTAACAGTCTCCTTATAATCTTTTTGTAGCAATATTATAGACCAACACATTACATATTAAGCCAATACAAAAAGTCAAATAAATCTTTTTAACCAAATGACAGTTAACCAAATGACAATTAATGTGTACTATCATCGGTTTCATTGTACTTCATCGTAAAACATGTTTATCCAAAAATCAAAGAGGCTAATGATTCATCTTCTCTTTAATAAGTTACACTTGAAATTTTAGATCTTTCTTTCATTGCAGCAAAGTTAAAAACCAACAATTTCTGCAATGACACCCTGACTTTGTAATCCAAATAATGGATTTGTCTCTGCAAGTTTTACTGATTTCTTTGTTGTGAAAGAATGTCTTGGGTGATAATGTGTTTTACAGATATCTTGTGGCGAACAAGGGCAGATTTTCTAAAATTCTTAAACCCTGTCACGAAAGGATTAATTACTTTTGCAGTCTTCACTATCACATGATCAGAAGTCACACCGGTAATCCCAATGGATGTGCTGTATTCCAGTCAAGGGAATTATTTTCTCCATTTTTCATTAAAGTCAGATCCACAGTTACTCTTTTGTGTTCTGCTTCTTTCACTTTCATGGCTAATGATTCTTAGAGCATGCCATTTTAATCTGGAGATCACTTTCTAGTGCAACAAGCATTGAGGTTTAACATCTGGATGACATCTTGCTGAGCTCAATGGAAATCGCATGAGAGTTTGCGAGATTAGGGGAAACTCCATCATAACATTGCCTGTGCTAGTCTGGTTCTCTGTTTCGTATGCTCCATATAGTTAGTTTCATAAACCTTCCAAACAATATAATTTGAGAAGATTTTGTACAAAATTACACAAGTATCCATCCACTCTGATTCCACATTTTCTTCAAATAGGATGTGAACAGTGTCAACAGTACAGTTTTCACACTGGATATTTAAACATTTGTGTGTGTGCCTATTAATTATATATATATATATATATATATATATATATATATACAGTGTGACCCCACTATAACACACTAAGTTATAACATGAATTCAGATATAACACGGTCATGGTGTGGCTCCTGAAATTTAATATACATGTATTTTTCTCGTACACGGAAAATAAAAATTCTTTCTTAAAAGTACGAAAAAAAAGTAAAAAGTTTATTATCATTCTGGGGAAGAGATCGCATATGAATAATACAAGATGACCGTGGCATGGCTCCTGAAATTTTATATGTATTTTTCTCAAAAACGAAAATCTAGTTTTTTCTTCTTAAAAGTATGAAAATAACGTGTAAAAAGTTTATTCTGGGATTGTGTAGGGCTTCGCCAATGTCACAAATTGCGATTTTTTTCCTTATTGGCGGCAAAATATACCATCTGCCAATTTTGTTTTATTGGTGACATTGTTGGCTGTTTAAACTTGTATATACAATCATAGGTTTGGAGTGGAGAAATTCAGAGGCCCCATGAAAGGAAGAAGCAAACTTGAAATAAAATGCACTGAAATTTATCTATTGTTACATAAAAAATTCTTTGTCCATATTGACAAACCCAGTGCCGGATTATCCAATAGGCAGAGTAGGCACCAGTCTATGGGCCCATGCCTTTTAGAGGCCCCGTGACAACAGATCAAGATAATATTGAATTGATTTTATCTTGAAAGTATTAGGAGATAATTTGCTAGGGGGGCCCTGAGATTTCGACTGCCTAGGGGCCTCCACAGGGTTTAATCCAGTACTGGAGAAACCATCTTAACAGTGCATTGTTATATCATAATCTGCTTATGTTGACATCTAGCATGAGTATTGTATGTTGTGAGATATCCACTTTTTTGTTGTTGACATTTCTGGTAGCGGAGATCAACCAGACGAGGCATTATCTCGTAATCTATCTTTCATCAGATTTTCTGCCACTAGCTAGTAATTAATATATTTACATAGACTGACATTTGTATGTGGATGGTAAGTAAAATTCCTCTTCTTTTCACTCAGGATTAAATCCTTCAGAACACTCTCATTTTGTGTAGTAATCCGTGTCATCAGACCAGAACACTTGCGTCTCTACTGTCCGTTGACCCTTTGTTAAATTTCTGATGCATGTGTGGAAGGCAGCACCACAAATGTAAAAAAAAAAAACCAAACAAACAAAAAAACAACATCTTACTTGTTGGTCTATTCATTAGGCAGAGAGAAACAGTAACTACAATTGACCAAATGATGGCCAGTTCCTTTTTTTTAAAAATGTACCCAGATAAAATAGTATGCTGTAATTTCAAAGAAAACTGATTACCTTTTGAAGCACCAATTGTTATGAAAACGTGCTAAGCAAATGGAAAAGAATTCAGTCTCAATCATACAATACAATTATTTGATGTTGCCACCACAATAAGAAATGGGCATTTGTTTGATTCTCCAAAGCTGTCCTTTAGCGGTGACTTCAATAACACACGCACCCTTTATCAAAGAAAGCTGACTACAATCTTCAATAAAAACAAAGAACCTTTCTTCAAAGGAATTCAGTACAAAACTTAAATAAAAGCAATGGAATCTGATGGATTTTTTCATTTTCAAACGTGACTGGAACATGTTTACTGTGCCGTGAAAGTTTCCTTTTTGCAGGGAAAAAGTTTATGCTTATGAACGCTACTAATGGTGGCTTAAAACACAAACTAACTTTTACCGACTTGGGACACACTGAAAAGTAAATATGCTTCATCATCCGTTACAGGATAGTGCATTATTTTTCCACTGAATTCAGACCTATATAACCTGTGACAAAATTATTGAATATTTTAAATCTGTGTGTGTGCATATTTTCGATGGAATTACTTATATAATTGTGGATTTTATGTATGTGACGAGATTTGCGGGTTAGTACATGATGTTGATACTCTATTCATGCTATACATTAAACATGTATATACATGTATAAACAGTATAAACATATATGTGCCAGTCCATGGTTCTCTAAATAAAGTAAAATATTATATATGCCTTCTCTGTTTTCACTACAGGTGTATTTTTCATTTAATATGCATCAATTTAAGATGGTAACCGTGCCAATGAAGCACGTATTTTACCACCCGCATTTATTACCTACAGCCTCCACCCCTGCAATTTTTTTGGGATACATGCATAATCTTCTTCAGCTAACTGACCTGGTTGCTTATAACACGGTTCAGTCTATAACACAGTTGGGTTCTATGGCTTCCAACTACCATGTTATAGCAGGGTCACACACTATATATATATATATATATATATATATATAGTTATATAGTTATATAGTTCTAGGAAGGAAATCTTAACAATTTCTGTTATGAGCCAGGGTCATGATTTCTTTCTTCTCATGTCCTTGAAAGAGTATATAGTTAGAAGGTGTGGATCTCACCTTTTTCCAAGTTATGATTCAGTCCACAACCTAAGGGCCATGACCCATGGTCTATATCAGATATACCAGTATGTCTAGATCTCATATACTTCAGTCCCATATATGGTTATTGACATGGGATCCAGAGTTTCCAAGTTGTGACCCTGGGGAAGGATATCCACATGGATCCACTCTGCCCAGCAGTTGAGATCACCATTAGTCCATCGATGTCCAAATAAACTCCTCCTTCGTTTCTGGATTGTTCAGGGTTATCCTCATTGAAAGGGAGTTTAGGCTTCAATCCTATAGAGAGGATTACAACAGCTGAATGACTGGTGTTACATCATTGAAGTCACACCAGTCTTAGCACATATTCCCCCAATGATGAACTTCTTTCTCTTTCTCTTCGAAGACAAAAAGTTAGACCCTGTCACAATTAAGGGATACTGTTCTATGATCTCAGATATGTTCAGACTTCAGGGAAGAGATGATTTTGGCCACAGCAAGTTAATCTCTGACTTGTGGTTGAATTCTGATATATCCATGCATACCCACAGAAGCAGCTATCATACATGACCTGCAGTTTTTGATAATGCTAACTTAGTGCAGAGTGAGTGGGTTAAATATGATATCTGTTGATCTGAACTGTAACATGCAGTTCCAGTTTGAGGGTTCAACCATTCCAATGGCACAACCTGGTTCCTTCCTAAGAACAGCTTGCTGTTGCTTAGTCAACCAACAATAACTATTCATTCCTGCTCTGTCAAGAGAAGCAAAGATGCAGGACCCTGTACATACATGCCTTTAGATGTTACCTGAGATGAACGGACAATATCCATATCAGCTGTGAAAGATGTTTCCTACCACTGAAGGCAAAAATGCAAAACCTAACTACACAAGTGCTGGTTGCTTAACTAAAGTCAGTCATTAAATCAGTGTATTTTTACTTTCACAGGATCAGGCACACAATGAAGTTTTCAGCTCATGAAATATAAACAAAATCTATGAGCCTGGCATTTCTGGACATAGCAAAATCAGCTGGCTGGCATGCCAAGGCTGCTTTCTCGACTTTCCATTGGTATGACATGCCCTTGCAAAGGAGATCTCGTTTGGCTGGTGCTAGCTGCACAGACAGTGATCACTCCTCATTCATGAAAGCACAACCTTTGACCTGGACATTAATTTTCCACTTTTGTTGGATTTGCCTGGGAAACTTTTGATGATGAGACAAAAATCAAGTGCGGAATCCCACGAGAATCTCCCATGCATATGTATAAACCAATTGTCTCTTATTGTGCTAAACTATGATGTGGAGAAGTTCTTCCTTTTTGCAGAACATTTCCTCCTCTTAGCTCCATTCTCTTAATGTAATGTATTTGATGCAGAAAGCAAATTTTTTAATAAATTATGTTTCTCCAATAATACTTCCCTGATCACATTACAAATAGTCCTTCCCAGCCTTTCCCACAATGTGAGCACCTTTAAGGGGTTGCTTGAGTAAAAAAGAAAAGAATGGTTTAAACCAGATATAAAAGTAGCCACCGAGCAGGTATGTTATGTATATTTAATTTGTTAGCTTTTTCTTAATAGTTATACGTTATATACATTTGTATTTTGTACTTGACCTTGTCCAAAATTAAGTTCACTGTGTACCTGACTAGGGCCATTGATTTTGTAAACAACATAATACATAGCTAATATTTCTCTGTGAAAATAGATTAAATATTAGGATCATTATCAATGGAAGTTAACATGTTTGCCTTAATCTGAGTCTAGGTCATTGCAATTCCCCATGGAAGTACCTGGTTTGCTCGATGTTCCCCATGTTCTTTATTATAATCTTAGAAAGTTTTAGAAATAAGCTTTTGACCCTCATCTTGGTTCTATTTTTGTGTTGTAGCTTTTTATGTAATATTGTTTACTTGAGAAATTACTATTCTTGCATTAACATCTTTAGCAGAATCAGTCTTATTATGCCATATTCAGTATTTTGTTAGGTGGAATTATTTATTCAGATTATTATTCACTGCAAATACAAAGTGTTTATCAATAATATTCTTGGACAGAAACGTTAATTTGGAATTGCAGTGAATTCAGACAACATTTATGGAATATATTATTGTGATACATCAAAAGACTTAGCACATCACCACAGTCCTGGCCACAGCCACAGGCACATTAGTATATTCAAGACTACAGGGACATCAACACGTTCAGTATTGAAACTTGTTTGAAATAACACTGGAGTTCAGATGGAACTTAATATATTTGGACTTGGGATAAAACTGTTAGGACTATTTGGGATTTAATTCACAATACTGTAAGTTCTTTTTAAACTTTACTTTGTTTTCTAGGGAAATAAAGTTTTTGTTGAATTCTACAAAATTTTTGTTTTCACTCTTTTCAGTTACTTAGTTTAAGACAATAGAGTCATAATAGGTAGAAAGGGGAGTTAACCAGTAAGAAATGTTTCCCTTTGTCTATATGATAATATATAGTCAGAAAGACATTTTTCTGTCTCACTGGGAGGGCTGGATTAGGAGGTAGCAAAGTTAGTTATCTTAGTGTAATATGAAGACTAATTTACTAAAAAAATTTCTTTCACAACTGTTAAATTTAGCAGATTTTATATTACTCACATTTTTATTTTAAGAAAATATCCTAACAGCTGATATTCAGTAACATCATTTTTATCAGTATAAATATTTGGATGCTGTCCTACCAGTAAGTAATAATTTTTCATTACTTTTTATTTCAATTACTTTACAGGCTATGGATTAACTGAGACAAGCCCTACGACACATTTAGATCAAAGAAAGATTACCGTGGGAACAGTTGGACCCTTGATCCCCAATACTTTAGCCAAGGTAAAGACTGCATGACAAAACTTCTGTTGTTTCTTCTGCAGAAATCAATGGTTTTCTTTTCAACCAAGATCTTTCATGTCTTTTATCTTCAACCAAGAACTTTCATGTCAAAATTCTTGCTCTATTTAACAGGTTTCATGTTTCCTCTTTTCCTTCTTTCAATTTTAATCATATCATATTCTCTTCCTGAGTTTACCTTTGGAGTTTGGCATGGGAAGATTTCAATCTCCCCATATCTTATAGCAATGTGTCTGTTCTCTTTTACTATATATTGCTTGTATTTCAAAAAATAGTAAGAAATGTTATGGTTTTACTAAAATGAGAAACAAAGCGTAGATATTGTGACTTTTCAGGTTAATTTGAAATATCAAGGGAAGCAGCTAGTTGTCAAGTAAATGATTATACTTGGCAGTTATTGCCCTAGGATATTGTTCTACTGAAGGTATTACTTAAAACAATATTATCAAACATTTTTATAGCAAATCACTACTGTATTTCCTCCAGTTGTGTTTGATATGTTAATATAAATTCTTAAAGAAAAAAATTTACAAATGTTAAAAAGCTTTTTTAGAGTAATATGTTTACGATAATAAAAGCACAATGTATTTAGAGTAGTGTTGGGAATCAGTTGAAATTTCATGATTAATCATTGGTTACACCAACCAATCGATAATCGATTATTTATTAATTAAATATGGGTGCCACATGACGGAAATGATCAAAGTAGTACATCCATTTTAGCTAGGGTCTAACTGGTATTTGTAATAGGATTTAATTATTTAGGATTGTTGTTTGTTATATTTCTTTAAATAAAAAGAAATTATCAATATTCTGTTTATTTGTTTATAACAATTACATGTGAATAAAACACAAATTATCAAAATTGTGCTTATTTGTTTATAGCAAGAAATTAAAAACAGGTGAACAGGTAAATTCACTTCACATGTAAATGATATAATGACTAGATGGGAGATACATGACTAGAACCACTTAACCATGATAATAATTGGATGATGAACTTAATTAACATTAACATTAGTCTTTTATAACTTGAAATTCTAGAATTTTTTAACTTTGAACTGAAAGTATGCTTTTGTTTGTTTTATAAATAATATGGCAAGACTGGCCAATAAATGATCATAAAATCAAAACAAAAACACTTGTTCAGACTTATGTGTCTTTTACTAACTGTTGAAAATGTGTTCTTTTTTTGCACAATTTGCAAATCACTTTTGTCAGGTTTAGATTGTCTTTATTTGCTGGACCGTCTCCCTTTTTCTCGAACCCAAAGTAGGCCCACACTTTCGATTATTTCTTCCAGGAAATTCAAAAAGTTAATTTCAATTTTGATTGCCATTTTTTAAACCGGGTTGCTTATATCATGGATAAATTATATTTCAAAAATAGATGAAAATTATGAAACAAACAAAATATTCTTCATATTGTCATTAAGCTAGCATAGTATATATGATCATTTCTATAATTGTATTATAAAATTGATATATTTTTGGGGTTATTCCAACTCAGTAGTAAAAATAATTTAATAAATTTTCGGTACCATAAACGAAACTTGATCATGAAAAGTCGTAATTGATTAATCAATCAAACTGGTTGAACAAGTGATGCTCAAATAACTCAATTAATCAGGACAGCTCTAATTTAGAGTTTTTTGTTTGATCTGATGCAATTTTATATCATTTGAACCCTCCAACACTTTAGTATTCTTAATACTTTGATATGTGTGTTTGTGTTTTGATTTCCAGAAAGCTGAATGCTTATAACTTGATAGGAATGCTAATTATGAGCATGGATTTCAGCCTTAAGTGCATACACTAACATGACTGCAGGTCTGGACTGGTTCCTAATGAAGAAAGTATCATTTGCATGAATTGTGGGCCAGTAAAGTTCACAAGGGAAAGTAGTATTAGTAGAAGGTTCTGAACATTATTTGTTAACAATCTCAAGGAAGATAACCCTGACAGCTGCTGTTAGATAAACAGAAGCAATTTCAGCAAAAAAATTTCCCTAAATAAGTAAAATATGTTTTCCGTGAGACTGCATATGGATTACACGTTTTTGCTACATTAAAAACTAAAATAAAGCAATAAAAAGTTGTTTTTGTCCTTTTATTATCATCTCTTTAATTCTACTCTTATAAGTTTGAGAATATTCTTAAAAAGGTGACTGCTGTGTAAGAATAGCATAAGAAGACTTCCTTATTTGCTATTTATAGCAACTGTATATGACCCCATTTCCAAGAAAACATATGGGTTTCTTCAAAAGTGCACTTTGCCTAAAAGATTCATTTTATTGATAAGCTAGTTACTTAGTGAATCAGTCTATATTTTTAAAGAAAATGGCACCAGATGTTAAGTGAAATGCTTTACGCTGTGAGTTGTGGATGTTATATGACGGAGAATGTTAGAGCAGATGGATCTTTTCAAACTTCAAAACATGTCACAATGCAACACCACTTTACAAACTTTAAAAGAAGAATATAAGAGTAATGTAATACAGCATTCTGAGCAAATGACCATGATCATTGCAGAATTCCAGTTCATGATTGTAATGTGTCGAATTTTGAAGAAGTACTAAATCTTCAAGTTGAATAAATTTTGCATTAAAATTTTATCATAGTCACTTTGACATTTCCCTTATTTCATCTGTGAAACATAAAAGGACCTACGTTAAGGTTCAGTAGAATTGACCGTAACGCTATCATGGGAAAGTACAGTAGAATTACCAGTCATAACTGCGGTAGAGGACCTCATGTCAAATAATTGATCTTCAAAGGAAAGTTGATTGCATCGTATTCTAGGCTGTCAAAATCTGATGAAAGACATGATTATTCTTTGGAAAAATTTAGGAACTGTTGCTTTCGAATGGTCAGTTAAAATTAAGGCGTACACTTTGGAAGTTATGGGAATTTAAATTTACCGACCTTAGTCAAAATTGTTTAGTCAGAAATTTTCCTGAGAGAGGCGAGTTCAACTCCGGTAGAAAACCTAAAGTATAGAGTTTTCCCTCATTAATAAGTGAGAGGCCAGATAGCTGTCTTGAAAGGAAAAGACAGGCTATAGTCCTAGGATGCACGATTGTGTGGAAAAGCATTACGAGTTGTCAGCTGAAAGTTTTCGCAAACTTTTCAGAGAGTCGTCTAAATGAACAACAGAGACACATGCACAGTTTCATATTCGTATGTGCGTGCTTTTTGATAAATGGATGAAAATGACAGGCACCGCTCTCACTTATGAAGGCATATGGGAAGAGATCTTGAGAGAACATGTCCTCAGTACGTATCGGAAAGACCTGATCATATATTTAGCAGAGCATGATTTCGCAACCTTAGAAGATATCAGTGTGATGGCTGAGCGATATGAGAGTGCACACTCTCACTCAACCACATGGAGTGGCAGGGATCGAACCAGCGTCCCTGACTTTAAAAAAGTTAACGGTTTGACACCTCATAGGTGGAATGGTCAAAATGGTGGGAAGCTGGGGGGTGATAATCCCAGCAATGATCAGTTCCGTGGCTCAGGAAAGTCCCAAGGGGTATATAAAGGTACCCCTGGTAATAAAGATGAAGTTGTGTGCTACGGTTGCAACAAACCTGGCCATATTCTCAAGAACTGCAGGAAACATCATCCTACAATAAATGTAGTGACACCAGGCACTGGTAGAAAGAGTACCTCAGTGGAATGGTCGAATACAGCAACGGCTACGGTAAATAGAGAGAAGGTTACTGTATTGTATGACACTGGCTGTAGTTATCCAGCTTTGGTGGATAGCAAATTTGTCAAACCTGCTGATTATACAGGTGAGACAGTGGAAGTTCAATTTACTAATAGGAGTAAAGATTCCCTTCCAGTTGTCTACATTGACCTTGATTCGCCATATGTGAAATGACGAATTCAAGCAGCATGCTTGTCAGGGTTGTCGCATGGTGTAATTTTAGGATGTAGGTATGTGTTGCCACAGCCTAATCCTATGACATGTACACCCGTACACATGGGGTCTGTAGAGACGAGGTCTATGAAGCGAAGGTCAGGGTCAAAGCCGCTGAACCCCTTGACTTCGTCCATAGATAATTTGCTGCCTGGTGAATTAAGGAGACTTCAAGAGGAAGATTCTACTCTTAACAGGATATGCGGGTACGCAAAGGAGAAGTCCGTGTGGAACTTACCTAACGGTGAGGTAGAGTTTGTGCTGAAACAGGGTATCTTGTATCGATATGCCCAGAAAGGAGCCAAGAGGTATAAACAAGTGATTATACCTTGATCTAAGAGAGAAGAAGTGCTTAGACTAGCACATGAGAGTCTACTCGGTAGTCATATGGGTGTCGCAAAGACAAGAGATAGGTTAGTGAGGGAGTTCAATTGGCCAGGTGTGTATGGGGATGTAAGGAGGTTTTGTCTGTCATGTGACAAGTGTCAGCGGGTGGCACCTAAGACCTCGCATTGCCCAGTGCCACTTGGAACCACCCCTCTGATTGATGAACCTTTCTCAAGGGTGGCTATGGATTTGATAGGTCCAATAAAGCCTGCATCAGAAAGTGGCAATTGTTATGTGTTAATGATTGTTGATTATGCTACCCGATACCCGGAGGCCATTGCATTGAAGAACATTGATTCAGTTATGGTGGCTGAAGCTCTGTTAGGAGTTTGGTCCAGAGTTGGTGTTCCTGAAGAGATACTAACTGACCAAGTGACGCAGTTTGTTAGCCAGGTGATGGAAGAAGTGAACCGGTTACTTTCCATTAGGCACCTGACTACCCTGTATCACCCACAGTGCAATGGTCTAGTAGAGCATTTCAATGGGATGTTGAAGCAAGCTCTGAAAAAGTAGTGCGAAGGTCAACCCAAAGACTAGGATCGATACCTTCCCGTGATACTTTTCGCATACCGCGAAGTACCCCAAGCTAGTCTAGGATTTTCACCTTTTTGAACTAGTTTATGGGAGGACAATGAGAGGACCCATGGCTGTATTGAAACAGTTATGGACGGATGAAAAGGCATCCAAGGAAGTACGAACAATGTATCAGTATGTTGTTGATCTCCGTAACAAGCTGAAGGAAGTTTGCAACTTGGCCCAGAAGAATCTCCATGATGCACAGTGATGTCAAGCGAAGTACAACAACAAAAGGGCGAAGGAACGGAGGTTTGAAGTTGGTGACAAGGTGTTGTTGTTGTTACCGTTGGAGCACAACAAACTCCAAGTATCCTGGAGAGGACCATTAGTTGTAACGGAAAAGAAGGGTGGACAGAATTATCATATCAAGGTGGGAGATAAAGAGAAGTTGTACCACATTAACCTTCTTAAACGCTATCATGAAAGAGAGACACCCACTGAGTTCGTGGTTGCTACAGTTGTGACTGAAGAACCCCACGACAACAGAGGAGTGGTGGAAGTACTTCTTAGTTGTCCTTTGACAAGGAATGAAACCTACGTCGACATCGTCCTTGACGTAACGTTAACATCAGAACAGCGTGAAGAGGTGGAGGAGATACTCCATGACTACGCAAGTGTCTTGACAGAAAGACCAGGCATGACGGACTTGGAGGAGTTCAGTTTGAAGTTACTGGATGAAATGCCTGTAAAACTGAAACCCTATCCACTGCCTCATGCGAAGTTGGAAACTGTACGGAACGAAATTTGAGCTATGCTTGACTTAGGGGTCATTTAACCAGACGAATCCGCATATAGTTCACTGGTTGTTTTGGTACAGAAGAAGGATGGTGATCACCACTTTTGTGTTGACTATCGGAAATTAAACAGGATCACAGAATTTCAGGTGGAAATGTTACCAGATCCTGAGTCCATATTTGCCAGAGTTACCAATGCCAAATATTTTTCTAAAATAGACTTGTCAAAGGGATATTGGCAAATTCCAGTTCATGAGGAAGACCGTCCAAAACTTGCCTTTGCAACACCAGATGGGACCTACCAATGGGTAGTCATGCCATTCGGGGTCCAGAACGCACCCAGCATCTTCACCCGAATGATGAGGAAACTGCTAGAACCTTTAAGAAGGACCGGGGTTTCAAATTTCATGGACGATTTGTTATTGGCGACACCTACTTGGGAAGAACACGTGGTCTTACTGAGAAGAGTTCTGGAACAACTTAAACAGACAGGGCTCACCACCCAACCATCTAAATGTCACATAGGATTTCGGAGACTGTCTTATCTAGGACACACACTCATTGAAGATACATTAATCCCAGACAGTGCAAAAAGTCGACCAGCTTCGGAACGCCACACGTCCAACTACAAAGACAGAAGTACAATCTTTTTTAGGACTTGCAGGTTATTATCGTAAGTATGTTGCAAATTTCAGCACTATTGCTAGTCCGTTGACTGACTTGACAAGGAAGAAGGCTCCGACAAAAGTTATTTGGACTGACACTTGTGAGAGGGCATTTAAGACATTGAAGGATAGGTTGACGTCAGACGCCGTAGTGAGACTACCGGATGTGACAAAGGAATTTGTCTTATGTACCAACGCTTCTGACAGTGGTCTTGGTACAGTTTTACTGCAGGAACATGATGGGAACTTATGCCCGGTTGCATATGGTAGTAGAAAGTTATCTCCTGCTGAGTGTAATTATTCAGTTACCGAAAGGGAATGCCTAGCAATTATATTTGGAATCTCTAAATTCTAGCACTACCTGTATGGGCAAAAGTTTATTCTGGAACTGACCACCAACCACTTGCTTACTTGGCCCAAGCTAAATTGACAAATGGTCGTTTAATGAGATGGTTATTATTTCTTCAACAATATCAAATTCAATTGCGTTATATTAAAGGAAGTGCCAATGTAGGAGCAGATTGTCTGAGTAGATTAGTTGATTCTGAGGTGAAGAGGTCACTTCAGGACATGTAACAATGACTGGAAATGCAACTTCAAAATTTGGAGAGCAAAATCCCAGATTTTACTCTTAAAGAGGGGCCTATGTAATGTGTCAAATTTTGAAGAAATACTAAATCTTCAAGTTGAATAAATTGTGCATTAAAATTTTATCATAGTCACTTTGACATTTCCCTTATTTCGTCTGTGAAACACAAAAGGACCTATGTTAAGGTTCAGTAGAATTGACCGTAATGCTATCATGGGAAAGTACAGTAGAGTTACCAGCCATAACCACAGTAGAGGACCTCGTGTCAAATAATTGATCTTCAAAGGAAAGTTGATTGATTCGTATTCTAGGCTGTCAAAATCTGATGAAAGGCATGATTATTTTTGGAAAAATTTAGGAACTGTTGCTTTCGATTGGTCAGTTAAGATTAAGGTGTACACTTTGGAAGTTATGGGAGTTTAAATTTACCGACCTTAGTCAAAATTGTTTAGTCAGAAATTTTCCTGAGAGAGGCGAGTTCGACTCCGGTGGAAAACCTAAAGTATAGAGTTTTTCTTGTTAACAAGTAAAGAGGCCAGATAGCTGTCTTGAAAGGAAAAGACAGGCTATAGTCCTAGGATACACGATTGTGTGGAAAAGAAACAGCATTAAAGGAACAGCTTTCTATATCCCTCCCCGAGAAAACCCAATGAGGACAGTCCAAGAGGGAAGTCTGCAAATAGAGAGCTCGGAATAGAAGGGTCAGAGGAAGAACCAAGCATACATGCTAGACGTGGAATACACAAAGTCAATAGAGGAATGACACCAGATGATGCAAGTCAGTGTGGACATTGTACTCTTTTCACTACTCGTTACTATGATGAACGAATCCGTAAATTGAACACTGCTATTAAATTCCAGTAATGTAAATCTGTTGGATTGAAATTGCAATTTTAGTTTATGTATTAATTAAAATTTATTTTATTTTTATTGTTTAAGGGAGCTCATATTTGTTTATTTCTTCTCAATGGTCTCACTCAGTTTTCTGTTAATGTTCAATCTATCCACTCACACTGGGCAATAACATCGAGGGAGGTCATTCTCTAGATAACGATCACCAAATCAATTAACAGAGGGGCACACACCACACAACACCCCTTTACAATGATCATTCAGCAAAAGTTACACATGTACACTAGTTGAAGTGAGTGCTGAATATAAATAATTTTTAAGTATATTTGGTGTTTTTATTCTGGTTCTAACCCATATGGATTTTGCCCTTTGTGACAAGAATTTTGACCAGCTGCAGAACCTGGTTAGTCATTAAAATGTATCTTTTCATACGTGCCTGTAATTCTGCATGTAATATGTAGATTACACTTTTTATGCCTAAATTAAGCTTTTTCACGACTTATAATAACATTAATTATGCTTATACCTCTTGGGGTATTGGCATGTATGCAGTGTGGTAATTGAAACTATTCATTTCAATTCAGGGCTATGTTTTTTTTTAAAAAGAAATGTTGTCTGTGCATTTTCTTAAACACTGAACTCGGATGAGGGAGGCCGAGTCATACTAAAGACTTACAAAAATGGTACTAACAGCTGCCTCGCTTGGCGCTCAGCATTAAGAGGTTAGTGTTAGGACTGGTCGGCCTGGTGTCAGGATAATGTGACTGGGTGGGACATCAGGCTACATGTCTGCAGCTTGATGCCCCAGTGCTAGGCATCACTATAAACTGCCACACTGTAGACATCGTAGCGATATGACTGAAAAATTGTTAAAGCTACATTAAAAATCCAAATCACACACACACAATAAAATCCTCACTTTCTATTGCATTAAAACCAATCAAAAGGAGATACAATAAGAGATGAAAAGACTGTATTATGTTTTGGTCATTGCCAAAGGTTAGACATTTTATATCTTGGCATTGTGTCTGTCTCTCCAAATGAACACATTTGGTCGTTTTTATTTTCCTTTTTTGACAGTATCAATACAATATTCATTTTCTTTTTAAGATTGTAGATGTTGAAAGTGGGAAAGCTTTACCAGTTAGAAAGGAGGGGGAGATCTGGATAAAGGGACCACAAATTATGAAAGGCTACTTAAGAAATGAGAAGGCGACACGTGACATGATCACAAGTGATGGTTGGCTCAAAACAGGTGAGATAAATGAGAAGGTCACATGTGACATGCTCACAAGTGATTGTTGGCTCACAACAGGCGAGATAAATGAGAAGGTCACATGTGACATGATCACATGTGATTGTTGGTTCAATACAGGTGAGATTACAATCTCCATTAATTATTGTTGAATAATGAACAGAAGACACTGGTCTAGATACATGTTATAATCCTTGAATAGCCTTCGTGGAGATTCCTTCATTCTTGGAGCTAGACAGATGCTGCATGTTTGCAAAGAAATCAGGACTTTTGGTTCTGAATCAAGGAGACTGCCTGATATATATGAAGGTATCACATATGTTACACATCTAGGCTTGTACAAAATGTAACAAGAAAAGAGTGAAGACAACAAGCTTTATAAAATTTAACAAAATAATTTATTTCCCTAGAAAAACAAGGTAAAAATAAGATAAAGGACTTATGGTTTATGAATCAAATTCAGAATTAATCCAAGAATTAAAATATATAAGTCGTATCAGTGAAAAGTCTTAAATGAATCACAGTTCGAATCCCGATGAAATTCCAAGATGGAAGGCAATGACGTATGCCATAACCTTCACAGTGTTGTTATGTCAACAGTTCCTTGTTGAATCACAAAAAGATAATATTCCAGTTTAGAATTTCTGAATAAATTTCGATAAATGCCTTTGTCCATGAATTCTGATGAGCACTAGTATTTTCTAGGGTAAATAAATTACTAATTCAAAAAATAGAAAAATTCAACTCCAACTGGTCACAACAAAACACTTTTGAGCTTCAGAGGTTTAAAGCACAACTGGCTATTTCTTCTCAAGAAAATGATTATACAGTAAATTAAGACGCAAAACAGATTCCCGGATGGGGGTCAAAATTTCATCCCACTGGGAAAACCAAACATTTGTAACAATAAACAAATGTTATTTGTCATGTACTCCAGGTATGCCTTGATTTCACTGAATGAATCTTACTCTTAAAATGAATATAAAAACTTTTTTAAAAAGGTTGTTTACTATAAACCTGACACTGGTTCTGAATCAAGGTCAGAAATTAGCTACAATGTTTCAACTACTGTTTGTTTTTGTTTATCAGGTCAATCAGAACTGAATTGAATTTCTAAAAAAAATCAAATCCAGTAGACAAAATTTTCATTACAATAACATGTAATGGAATAAAATAAAAATAAAAAAATTTTTAAAACTAACAAACAAACAATTTAATTACATATACATAACACATACCACATATACTCAAAAGTCTGTCATCTCAAAACGGTATAGACCCAGATTTGCCATCACATATTGCACTGGCAGATCTGGTTTATGCAATTGTTTGGAGTAATCAGTAGAATAAGCAACATAGATATTAGATTGCTAGTGCATTATATGTTGGCAGATCAGGATCTATATTATTTGCAGTTGGACGATACTTATAAATGAGTATATATGGTACATAATTTGTTTTAGTTAGTTATCCTGTGGCTTTTAGCACATCAAATAGATATGCTCTAACATGAGATGAGTGTCAGTGAAACCATGCCTTGATATGGGTGTCTATGAAACCAAGCCTTAATGTGAGATGGGTTCTAATGAAACCATGCCTTAATGTGAGATGGATGTCTATGAAGCTATGCCTTAGTGTGAAATTTGTGTATATGAAAACATGCCTTGATTTGAGTTGGGTGTATATGACACCATAGCCAAATGTGAGATGGGTGCCAAGAAACCATTCCTAAATGTAGGATGAATGTCATTGAAACCATGCCTTAATGTGAGCTGGGTGTCTGACACCATGCCGGAATGTGAGCTGGATGTCTGACACCATGCCGGAATGTGAGATTAATGTCTATGAAAACATGCCTTAATGTGAGCTGGGTGTCTGACACCATGCCGGAATGTGAGATTAATGTCTATGAAAACATGCCTTAATGTGAGCTGGGTGTCTGACACCATGCTGGAATGTGAGATTAATGTCTATGAAAACATGCCTTAATGTGAGCTGGGTGTCTGACACCATGCTGGAATGTGAGATTAATGTCTATGAAAACATGCCTTAATGTGAGCTGGGTGTCTGACACCATGCTGGAATGTGAGATTAATGTCTATGAAAACATGCCTTAATGTGAGCTGGGTGTCTGACACCATGCCGGAATGTGAGTTGGGTGTCTGTGAATCCATGCCTCAGTGTGAGATGGGTGTTTATTAAACGATGCCGAAATGTGAGAATAATGTCTATGAAAACATGCCTTAAAGTGAGATGGAAACAAGTGTGAACATTTACCATACAGCTTACATCCTTGATTAATTAGAACTATTGATCTGAATGTCCAAATTGATCTGCTCTAGACTCTCCTTTTCTGGCTGTTGCAATCTATATGTTTTAGAACTATTCAGGTGGGTAGATAGCCATATTTTGCCTGCTGCTTGACAATTTACAATTTTAAAGACATGAAAATTCATTTTTATCCTCTGTGAAATCATATATTTGGGATCTGATTTTGAAGTCCTGACCCAGACTGTATCATGTGCTCAGGTAACATTTTTAAAATATTATCAAAATCTTATTCTTTATATAATTCAACAAACTTATGTTGATGTTTTAAAAGTACCATGACTTGTAATTTATTTCATAATTGTAGTGCACCTAATTGAAAAAGCCAAGTCATTCACTGCATAAAATCACTTATAACTTTCTCTCAAAGACCACTCAGCAGAATTTGACTAAATTTGAAAGAAATCTTCTTGGCAGGAAAAGGCTTTAAAATTTATACAAATGATGCTGATCCACCATCAGATAGGGCTGTCTTTGCTATAGATAAACATTTAAAACTTCATGAAAACTATTTAACAGAATTTGATCAAATATGACAGAAAGCTTTCCAGCAGGAAGGGCTTACAAATATGGTTACAGTACTAAAAATATCAAACTTTTCAGAACTTCTTCTAAAAGAAACACTTGGGCAGATTTGATGGTCAGCATTCTGGCCTAAATCCTTTCAGATTTTTAAAATGATGCTGATCCACTATCAAGTATGACTTCCATTACAAAACAAACAAAAAATCTTTAAATGACTTCTTCTCAGGACCTCTAGACTTGATTTTACCTAATTTGACAAAATGTATTATGATACAAAGGCCTTTCACAAAAATAATTAAACTGACAGTATTCCTTGTATATTTCTTACCCACCTGACAGCATGCTTTATTGTTTGGAAACTTTATTCATTTGCTTCAATATTTGGGGTCTAATTGCAGGTGATATTGGATATGTGAGGGAAGATGGACGATATGTCATCACTGGCAGGTTGAAAGAACTTATAAAGTACAAAGGCTTACAGGTAATGATTCATGAAAACTTTTTTTCTTATTTTACCAATGGAAGTAGCTATGCCTTACTTTTAGCATAGTGATTTCTATCAAATTAGAAACAGATGACACAGGGACCTGGAATCCTCATGAATGAAAGAACATCATTGACAGGTTAAAATGACTTATAAAAATACAAAGGCTTCCATACATTGATTCATTAAAACATTCTTTCTTTTAAGGACCAATCATATAAATTTCAGAGATTGGGGAAGGCCACTGGGATTTTCTTTTGAACCAAGAATTTTTATTTACCTCAAGATAATTGATTTTTTTCAACTCATATGATGCATATAAATAGTCATTTTTTCCATGAAATCAGAGCAAGAATATTTTTTTTTAAAGCTATTTGGGAGTCAGAACGTTTTGTTTTAAAGTCCACCACCCACTATGAAATGGTCAGTTTCTTATTTGATGACTAGAGGTGCCTATGCCTTGTCCATTGCATATCAATTTCTTTGGAATCACACTGAACAGGGACCAGGAATCCTCACTGGTGAAAGGACAAGCATGATGAGAAAAAGTACTATAAGGACAAATTAAGAGCAACAATAATACTTACATGTCATCCATATTTTAGTCAAATTTTAATTAGCAACACATCAGTATTTGTACATTGTATGTTAATTTATAATAAGTAGGATATATTTGGTACTGAAATAAGTACTCAAAAGGTCTTGATAGCCCAATGTCTGGGGACCCTCTAAATCGACTCCATTCATATTCTAAGTGAACTGCCCATCTGTCAAAATAAAAAATGTGTTACCAAATTTACCTGACAAAACCTTGAGTGTGTTGACCAAATGTGGCATTTTCATTTTGAAGTTTTTGAAGGATAATGGTAAGTTATTAATATTCAACCCTCTGCTGGGATTATATTTGTAGGTCACTCTTAGGAAGATCATCTGCTTACTTGTACCAAAAACTATCAAGATTGTGTATAAAGTAAAGAATGTGACATAAAAATGTGAAACAGTATATGTTTATTGTCCTTGTTATGTAGGACATGTGAAGATTTGTTTCCTAAACCCAGTGATGTGTCAGGTAAAACATGTCTCAGGGAAACAGATCTTCATATCTCCCTTAAATAAGGTCAGTGAATTGTTTATTATACCAAATCAAACAAACAGGAAGACACAATTGCACAGTCACATGAAGAAATTTGATGACATGAGGGAGATGCGATTTTTTGTCCCTGACATGTGACATTCTTTACACAAATCATTGTATTTTATTGGTTACTTATAATTAATGCTTATGGGTCCATCATGACTAATGAGCTATTAATTGCTCAAATTTATAGGGTAATTGCATCGTTGGTTTAAGTATAACAGGCAGTACCTAAGCAGTTGTTTGATAGCTGTATAAGCTAGGGGATTAGAAACTTATGTTTTTCACTGTAATGAAACAGAGATACTTACACCAGAATTTAATCCATTTAGTTTCAAGAATTGGTTACTGCTGCTTCTCATGATATATGGAGTGGGCATTTTCTCAAACTGTGATGCATCCACTGAGGGCTGTTCCAGTAAACCATACCTGGGACCCAGGGAAGGCACTTTTAATGTGGGATACTCACCCATAGATGCAA
Source organism: Megalonaias nervosa (assembly GCA_016617855.1). Classification (NCBI taxonomy): domain Eukaryota; kingdom Metazoa; phylum Mollusca; class Bivalvia; order Unionida; family Unionidae; genus Megalonaias; species Megalonaias nervosa. The sequence continues at coordinate 27,675 of JAECUM010000807.1, read as the reverse complement.
TTTAGAATTTTTTTTTTCATTTTAATATGAACTCTGTGCAGTCAAAGTACCGTGGCATATATTTTTTAAAAACTGCGTTCCTTGGGTACCATGTATGTTTTAAATGGAACAGCCCTGACTCAGTCTACTAAGACCTGAACTAATTACAAACCTTTAAGCAATTGTTTTAGTGATTGCTTTGTGGCTTCATTTTTATCAAGTTTTGTTTGAGCAACATATGGGAATCTATGCCACTTTAAGGAAACATGCTACAGCTATTAAGAATTATATGCATGAATATGTAGAAATCATGAAATTGTTGAAAATCATAGTGCAAGTCCATCTTCAGCACAGTGTGAATGAGGATTAAGTCTCATGAACAGTATCAAGACTATAAAGTCAAGTGACACTGTTGAAAAGACAGACTTCAAATGCTTATGAACATCCAACAGGGTTCTTTATGGGATTTTGAGTCCAAGTCCTAAATATGAGTCCCAATCCTTAAATACAGAAGTCCTAATAACAAGATCCTTGCATTAATTCAGAGCATTAGACATATATCGTTGTTCACTAATATAAATGTCATTAGATTCCTGATACTTGTTTATTTAGCATTATTATCAAACAATGAAAGTCTGAGGTAATTGAGAACAGCAATAATTATGATTTATATGGTACATGTAGAACAGATCTCAATGGCCTTACCATGTCATTCTTTGATTTTGTGTTCAGCTAGATGAGATTAATACTTTTCTGTATTTATTATAAGTAGCTTACATCCTTTTCAAATAAATAATTCTGCAAAAAGACACTGGAGGAACAAACCAATGGCCATATTCTTTTGACTTTTTTGTTATGTCTTTTTATTAAGTAACACAGTATGCTACATTCGCTATATTCTTAAGCAAACTTCTACAAATTTAGTATATAAATCTGTTTGCCTTTCTCCATCACTCTCATCAATCTCAGTACAGTTTCTTGTTTTAAACCTCCATGGCTAATTGCATTGATATGATTATGTGATGATGAACCTTGCTCACAAGCCGCTAGCATTACAGATGAAACAGGAACACAGAAACTAAAACAGCCAAGTCTGGAAATGAGTCAGAGTACCTCATACATAATGCCAAGCATTTATCCTATGGACTTGTACCTGCAAGTTGTTTTACTACCACCGTGAAGTTGAAGAAGTCATCCTCCATTCTTTCAGTTTTAACTACACATGTCTGACCACCAAAAAGTACACCAAGTCCTGTGGGGGCATTTGTTCCATAATCAGTCTCACCTGCAACCTTGCAATTGGCACTGAAGAAAGTATAAAGCTACCATTGGAGAAAAGAATACATTTGATAATCACTTGAACACATTCATATACATACATCTACACATGACTTAAAAGCAACAGCTGATTGTTTAATGATTTATGATGATTAACATGTGAGTACTCCAACAAACAAAATAGTCCCCAAATCTTGGTACATGTACTATTTTTCTCAACATAATATATAATATAATGCAAGTGTTTTAGACATTACAGGATTTACAGTCTCCCTTGCTGTTATCAGACAGATTTTTATGTCACCATAATCTTGGTACTCTGTAATACCAAGAAACTTGTCGCTTTCCTAAAAGTAATAATGTATTAGACCCTGTAAAGCTGCTTTAAAGGTACAGTAGAACCTGCCTTGAAAGACCACCCTTTCTGCCAGAAAATTATGGTCTCTCAAGACAGATGGTCTCTCATAACAGGGGACAGTGCTATATAATCATTAAGTTTGTGCCCTGAGAATATGGTCTCTCAAGACAGGTGGTCTCTCATAGCAGTGGTCTTTCAAGACAGGTTTCACTGTATTAGTAAAACAATAAACTGTCTGATGGAAAGTGATGTCTTGATGGACAGTTGATGGGCAGTGTACCTGACTTTTGGACTCTTTCACCTGCAAGGAAGACTTTGAAGTGTACTGAATCAATTCATAACCCAAATATAGATAATTCTCTGAGATGGGACAAAGCAAGACTTATTGCAATTAACCATATGTTACAGATATTACATTGTAATAAACCATAAGTTACAGATAGTACCATTGTAATTAACCATAAATTACAGATATTACCATTTCCAGGATTAAATTTGTAGCAAGTGTGGTATATGTTCATATTGATTATGTCATCTGTGTGGTAGGAGTGGGATCCCTTCTAATATTTTCTATGCCCCAGCGATCACTCTCTGCAAAAGCATGAATATCATGTGCCATCAGTTTTGGGTCTAATGTTTATTAATTCATACAAGTTCAACCTTTTTGACTGTTTTCACTCATAAACCTTTAACTCTGCAAAAGGTTGGTATAACTTGACCTAAACAGTGTCCTAAAGTTGGTGACTTTATTCAAAGCATTAACAGTTTATAATAAACAGAAAGCATATTCAATAAAATAACTGACCATGTGGTTGGAATCTCAGTCTGCAGACATAACTTTAACATGCATGCAAACCATTACACTTTTGGCATAATCATTATGCTTTTTTTCACCAAATTATACATTATGCTCATATATATAAAGATTATGCTTTCTTGATAAACTAGTTAGTTGGTGACCAGTCTTTACTTTAAATGAAAATGGTACAAGATGTTAACCGAAATGCTTTTCAGTGTGAGTTATGGATATTATATGACAGAAACTATTAGAGCAGATGGATCTTTTCAAAGTTCAAAACATGTCAGATCAGAACAAATGGACAAATCAACACCTCTTTACAAAGAAGAATATGAGAGCAATGTTGTGCAAAGTTCTGAGCACATGGTCATGCTCATTGCAGAATTCCAGTTCATTATCATTCAGTGAAAGTTACACATGTGGACTAGTTAAAATGAGTGCTGTATATAAATAATTTTTCAGTATATTTGGTGTTTGTATTCTGGTTCTAATCAATATGCCCTTTGTTACAAGAATTTTGACCTGCAGCAGAACCAAATTAGTAGCAAAAATAAATGTGTCTTTACTTCTTACTTAACCGACAGAGTGCAGAAAGTATCTTTAAATGGTCAACTGTCTGAAAGTAAAAATATTAATTGTAGAGTACCACAGGGTTCTGTCCTTGGACCTTTGTTATTCATTCTTTTTATCAACGACTTACCTCTTAAGATTGGAACTTCAGTTTCTTCCACTGACCTCTATGCAGATGATACTACACTGTCTGAGATGGGTAAAACCAAAACAATACTTGAAAATAACTTACAAGATGCTCTCAACAGACTTCAAGTATGGTGCAAAGAAAACAGTATGATCATAAATACAGAAAAAACGAAAGCCCTACTAGTTACAATGCAACAAAAATGAGCAAGGCTAGATAGCAATAAACTCCAGGTTCTATTTGATAGTGTGAGCCTTAATATGACCTCTCAGGATAAAATTCTTGGTGTATTCGTAGATAACAATCTTACTTGGTCTATTCACATTAAACACGTTTCAAAAAAAGGTTAATTCTTATCTTTGGCTAATGAGGAAAATCAAAACATACATTCCTCTTCAGTATAGGGTCATCTTTTATAAAAGTTATATTCAGCCATATCTGGACTATTGTAATATAATTTGGGGTAATACCTCTAATTCCAACATAATAAAACTTTTAAGACTCCAAAAGAGCTGGGCTTGCCATTTAATTCTAGATCAATGTATAGACAATTTCCAGGATGCAATGAATAATATAAAGATTTTAACAATACATGAAAGAATATTTCTTAGAAAGGCCAAATTGATGTATAAAGTATCCAGAAAAGCCATTCCTGTCTATCAAAGCAATATCTTTCACCAAAGAGATGCTGATGGTACTCCAAATTTAAGGTCCATAAGAAGCAAAAATTACATTATACCAAGGCCAAAGAAAGAATTGTTTAAAAAAAAGTTTTCAATATACTGGTCCACTGGTATGGAACAACATTCCCAGTGACATAAGGCAGGCTCCTAACATTTCTTCCTTTCATAATCAAAATCTCAAATGGATGAAATCTTCAGAAAATTTAACAGTTCTAGTACAATAAATACCACCTGTTTTTCTGTAATTTTGCATCATTTTCACAGTTGAATTTTTCAATGCAGGATGATAATTTATGTTTTATATATGTTTATGTATTCACAGATGCCTGTGCATGTGGTCCAGCCTTGATACTTTGACTTTTACAATCACTTAATTATTTAGTGTCAAGCCAGATTCTTTACATCATGATGTATATACTGTATATATTGTACGTAACAGATAGAAGGCCTCAAGGTAGATTAGTTCTGTAACTAACTGAGTTACCTTTTCTAAATAAAGTCTTTATTATAATAATAATAATAATTATTATTATTATTATTATTATTATTATTATTGTTATTACTATACATGCTCTAATTCTAGCATGTAATATAAAGATTACATTTTTTACACCCAAATTATGCTTTTTTGCCACTTATAATAACAATAATTATGCTTCTTCTTCTTGGGATTTGGCATGTATGCTTTTGTAGCTCAGAGTGAAAGAATACATGTGGAGTAGGAACAGCTGCTTTGATAGGGTACAAATGATAATTGGATTTATTTGATTTATTGCTGGTTACTGGCATAATTATGATGAGTTTTAAATGTGTGTTTGTTTGCAATACGGTTAGGTTTAAACTGTATGTTTCTTCTGCACTCCGTTTGATCAAATTAGGCAGTTTCCTATATTTAGAGCTGTCCATACATGCCAAAATGCATGACAGTCATAATGGTGAAAGGTGTCAGATTTTCCTAACATAGTTTGCATGGGTATTTTTGTGAAATGTCCATTATTTAGTTTCACTGGCAGTAACGGTTTATTATTAGGGCAAATTTTAAAGAGTTGTGCAGCCAATGGGGCTGTCTTCGTACCAGAGTAAGAACCCTGTTTTTCTTATATATTTGGCCCTACAAAATGCTGCTTTTACTGTGGCAGGTTGTACTTTCTACACCTTTCATTCTGGGCCATGCACTTTTCTGCCATAAGCCTCCTGTCAAATTTCATTTCTGGGAAGTTCAGTCAGACCAGATATGGCCAAGCTTTGTTGTTACAGTCAAGATATAGACTCCAAAACACCATTGACTTAAAGATTGCAATCATATTTTAGCAGCCTCCAGGTTATGTATTTTAGTGCGCTTATAAAGTAAACAATTTTCTTTATGTTCTGTGTAAGCCCCCTTGCATCTGTAATTTCATGAATGAGATGTTTATTTATTATGTAAGTGAACAATGAAAGAATGAGACACTTCACTCATGTGCATAAAATAAAAAAAAAATTGATTTAACGGAATGATGTGCACAGAGTTCAATCATAGATGAAAGGAAATGATATTTTTCATTCATGGAACTAATCAGAGCATGAAACTTCAATAAATAATCAACAAAAATCAATATATGGAAGTTATAAAAAATATACATGATTGATATATGGGCCTATTGATAGGTATGATCAGTTTATAGAACTTATCAACAAATACAACTGATAAATGGATATAACACCAGAGATGATCAATGTCTAGAATTTTTATGCAAACATGAACAATGTACATGTATATGGTTTATTGACTAGTATGATGATGTATAATTGATTTTAGCACATATGCTGATATTTAGTTAGACTTTTACCATTATACAGAGGGGCCACATTTGTCCAGACTCTGTTTATCCAGAAACCTCGCTGTCCAGACATATTTCAGTGTGAACAGAATTCCAGAACATTAATTTGCTCTGTTAATCCAGAAATTTGCATTTCAGATCCAGAAATCAAAATTGGGGACCAACATGTAAAATTACCATAAAACTTGCCTCGATAATCCTGAAATAAATTGTCAAAAATGAGAAAATTCGAAGAATCATATATGAAAATACAGTTAGTCAGATAACACTGATTCATCTACGCAAATTTAGAGGCATGTCAATTAATCAGTCTCTGATTGGTCAAATTCTAGTGGCAAGTTGAAGTTATAAATTGATCACATAATCGTGTGTGTGGAAAAACTTGAAAGTAGTTAGATAATATTGTAACCAGTGATTGCATAAACAATATCTTATTATACTACTCACAGACACGGGTGTTAATAATTAAATAAACACACGTGGATCAAATCGTTCACACTTTTGACATAACATATGGTTAATAAATTGTGTGTGTCATTAGGTTCTAAGTAACAATCACATTTTGTTGATGGCTGTACAAATAAAGCTGATTGATTTAAGCTGTGGACAATATTGGACTTCATTTCAGAATAAAAAGCAACATCAGTTATTGGTTCATTAGCAGATATAACAATTGTAAAATAAAACTTATAAAAAAGTCAGAATTTTATTTGTTGATCATAATGCATTTAACTGCAAGTTATTGGTCTGTGCTGATGGCCATAAGACAGAGTATATTATGTTACGATGTTGTCCATTAGTTTTCCCAGTACCAGTTTTATGAGTGGTCCACCATCCAACCAACTTGTAAATAACTTGCATTTGGAGTAGTAAAGGAAGAACCCTATCAGTTTTGGCATCAAAAGATGAAAGATCAAGGTCATTATGTATGGCAGAAGACATGAGTTCTTCACTATTTACAGTTACAAATCTGTGGATGGCTTGCACTTGGGGCATGGAAAACTGTTGAAGTTTGTGTCAAAACAACAATGGTCAGGGTCACTGTGATGAAAAGAAATTGAGTTCCTCACAACTTGTAGTTTTCAGATTTTGTGGATGGCTTCCACTTGGTGCAAGGAAGAATCCTACTGACTTCTGGTTGATAAGGTTGAAGGTCAGGGTCACTGAGATTGAGAAAGGAAAAAGTTTCCAGAACCGTAACATGAGATTTGCATCATCTATGTTTACCAAACTTGATGGCTGACAAGGAAAAACCATATCAGTTTTTCCAGGTAAAGGTCATTGGTTAAGGTCTGTGACTGAAAGACATGTCTGGTTGACAATCATGGTGTATTTCCAGTTTCACAGCTCTCATTGAATGATATGGGAGCAACCATGCATTACCTGCTCCTCCCAGTCTACTGAAGGATCTCTCACGAAAGTTGTTTCCCCTCAGGCTTGTTGGACCTGAACCTTTGGTCCGTCACTGCAAGTACACCATTACCATCCCCTGAATCAGCATCATCATCGACCACAGCATCCGCATTACATGAGATGCCATAGATTTCTACATCTCCCTGTGAGACAGCTAAGAATACAATAACAGAGCCTTGTATTACACAGGACCCAATTAGGTATAAATATATAGATATACATGTACATTATACATGTGTGCAAAATAAATTAGCTTCATTACACATTGAATTATTTGATCACAACTACTGTATGAGATTATTATTGTCATAACCACGATTGTAAACGAATCTTTTTCCAACAAGAATAATCTCACTGGATTATAAAAATTTGAATATTTACTCCTCATTTAATGCATGCAGTATATAATTGAATTGAACTTGTCTGTTCAGTTATAAAAATAGCATACTTGAAACGGACTATAGTCTGTTTGATAGCTTGGTATAATGTGACATAGGTCCAACTCGCAGTAAAATTTTGAACATAGAACAATTCTTTCACATAGAAAGGATAGCAAGAAAGAATACTGTTTTACATAACTCTATGTCTAAATATTGCTTCTGTAAAGTGGACAGCTTGATGACAAAATTCATCTGTATTGTGCTATTACAGTGAGAATTTACTCTAAAAGTACCCTGGTTGTGGTCAAATTCATGACCAGAGAACTTTAGGTAATCAGGTTCCTACTGCAGGTGCTCTGCACAATGCAGTAGTGGGTGAACCAAATTCGGTATTCTGAAATATCTAAGGCTAATAATGAACCTTTCTCAGGTAATATATTTTATGTGGCAACTAAACCTCAGTCTACATTTTTATTCATATATAATGCATGAACATTTTACTGCACACAGTTCCATAACAGTCTTCATCATTTGAGGTGCCTCAATGCACTTGTTTGGATATTCATAATTGTTGGAGTGATGTTCATCATCATTATCCATGTTTTTAATCTGGTGGCATCAGTAGCGGAAACTACTTTTATTGATGCATCTTTGGGTAATCTGCCACAGTGCTTCCACTGGGGGAGTAGCTGTCATGGTTATCAGCTCATCACCATCTTGATGACTGGAGATGAGTGCCTTCTTTTGAACTGGCATTTGTTATAGGTGGGAGAACAACTCAGTTTCATCTCTTTGAATTCCTCCTCTTTGCTCTTTTCTTACTCTATGTTGTTCTTGATGACTCCCCACAGTAACTTCATTAGCTCAGTTGCTGCTAGACTTTTATAACATTGTAGCAAAGTAGTTCTTTTCTGTCTTGTCCTCAGGCTCCATTTGTCAGCTAGAGCCACAGATGACCTTGAAAGCCCGGAGTGCAGGTTGTGGTATCATACCAGTAGCTGGTATCCTATCAGACACCATGCTTCCTGTCACTGTGACTTGTTGCACTGCCAGTGTACTGCTTGCTGTCTTCACTGTGACTGATCGATGACCTTTTTAACATGATTTCTCTTCTTAAGCACTCCCTTCAAGCAAGCACTGGAAGAAAATGCTAGTTCATACAAGTGAAACCAAAGGCTTGCAAAAATTAGTGTCATTTTAGAGTATAATCCTTTACCTTTCAAACTTGATACACAAGAGTTTCACTAAGATCAGAAGACAACAGCCCTTCTTTCATAAACATAAATGGTAGCCGACACATCACTATATATTTTAAAGTTTAATACCAGTTTATCAAAATGCAACATATTTAATAATATAATTAGTCTGTATAACTGAAAATCTGTTACAACTCGGGAGTTACAATGGTTAGTCTCAACTGGAAATTATCATTAACACATAACTGCTGTTAAGGTTGCTGTTGTGTGGATGGTTGCAAAGGAGGTTTCCTTGTATATTTTATACCTCATCTATTTGAAATTTATTTATCTGACTTAAATACAATGTTGTGAATTGGAACAAATACATATTTGAAATTGAAAATATACATCTATTCTTTATACACAAGGGATGTTAACATTTGCCTTTTTGCAGTTTAGTCATATTTGCTTTGCATGAGTAAACTTCAAAGTTCAAAGTTAATGAGTGAAATTAATAGAGTACAAATTAGTGAATTTGTTTAAGGTTTTATTTGAAAGTACTGTGTTATTACTGACGGTAATTATTTACACACTCTTCGTATTAACTTTTTGGTTGTAACAATAATTACCATACAAGTTGAGTTAAACTGCAAGCTCAGGGACAAACCCAGATCTGCCAACACATAATGCACTGGCAGATCTGGGTCTATCAGTAGAAGAAACATGATGGAACCTTATCTGCCAGCACATAATGCAGTTGCAGATCAATGATATGTATCTGCCAATGCATTATATAATTATAGATCAGGGATACTTATCTGCCAGTACATAATGTAATTACAGATCAGGATACTTATTTGCTAGTGCATAATGTCATTGCAGATCAAGAATACTATCTGCCAGCACATAATGCAATTACAGATCAAGGATACTTGTCTGCCAGTGCATAATGTAATTACAGATCAGGGATACTTGTCTGCCAGTGCATAATGTAATTACAGATCAGGGATACTTGTCTGCCAGTGCATAATGTAATTACAGATCAGGGATACTTGTTTGCCAGTGCATAATGTAATTACAGATCAGGGATACTTGTTTGCCAGTGCATAATGTAATTACAGATCAGGGATACTTGTCTGCTAATGCATAATTCATGTACAGATTACACATACTTGTCTGCCAATGCATAATGTAATTACAGATCAGGGATACTTGTCTGCCAGTGCATAATGTAATTACAGATCAGGATACTTATTTGCTAGTGCATAATGTCATTGCAGATCAAGAATACTATCTGCCAGCACATAATGCAATTACAGATCAGAATACTTGTCTGCTAATGCATAATTCATGTACAGATTACACATACTTGCCTGCCAGTGCATAATGTAATTACAGATCAGGGACACTTGTCTGCCAGTGCATAATGTAATTACAGATCAGGGATACTTGTCTGCCAGTGCATAATGTAATTACAGATCAGGGATACTTGTTTGCCAGTGCATAATGTGATGGCCAATCAGGTTCTTTGTTGATTGTGGTTGGACTTGGCCTATAAGAGAGTGTAAAAGAAAAAACATGCTTAATTATACTTTACATCTTCATCAGGATCAAAATTTGCAGACTTCTAATTAATACAAAAGTACTGTAGGAAAAACTGACTTAACAAGTGTATGATGTTTTAAATCAGTTGATGGTGTAAAAAAAAAATTAGAGGGCACAAAACATGGTATTTTGTTAAAAGTCAAATTAACCTTGTTGAAGGTCAAATTAACCCAGTGCAGGTAGCATTTATGTTGAACAGTTAGGTTTATTTGATTTTATTTTCATTTTATTACAGTGATTGATTGTTTGATAAGTGAGATTAGACTGTATTGCTTACATTTTTATCCTTGTAAACACAGGTTGCCCCTGCAGAATTGGAGAACCTTTTGCTGAAACATCCTGCTGTACAGGATGCAGCAGTGTTAGGGATGCCTGATGACAGAGCTGGAGAACTTCCCAGGGCATACATTGTCACTAAACCTAATGCTAAGGTGTCTGCTGAGGAAATAATGAAATATGTTGAGGGTAAGACTTAGCTTTTGCTGTGTCTAGCATTACATTGTCAAATCAATATAGTTATATCTATCTGTGTGTCATTTTGATGATTATGGATATTAAAGGTCATTCACTAATTAACATATTAAATACTAATTCTTTATAACTGTACCTTAAGATGAGGTCACATTCTTAAACTACAGTGCATAGTTTCAAGGTTTGAGTTGTACTCTTATTTATGTAAATACACCACTCCCTCTATAACTTGCACCCTGATAACTCGCGAACCTGCTTATAATGTGGGGTCAGGCGTGGATCCCATTTTTTAAACCAGAAAATACCCCCCAAAAATGTATCCCTATTTGTTGAACTTGAAGAAAATTGCGATCAAAATTGGTAATGGAAACTTTGATGTATCGCTCGTTTTATTGTCAAAAACGGTAGATAGGACCTGGAAATTTCAATCAACATTATGAAATGTCAACTTTTAACAAGAAGTCATATAATTTACTACATTTTCTTCCCAAATGACATTTTTAGTACACCATAATTAATGATTCAAGGAAATTTCGATCAATGAAAATGTCACACCAATGTGGAGGCACTACTGTAATAAATAAATACCAATTAAATAATTTTTTTTATCAATTGAAATTTGTGTTCTAGTTCTATCATTTTAGTTCCTTTTAAGTGTAATCATCATAAATGCAATGTGTTCTCTCATAATTAAAAGTAAATTGTGTTAATCTATTGTAACAGCTATGTCCGCAAACATTTTTCTGAGAACCAAATTAAGTGCCGACCGTGTTTTCATATTGGACTAGCGGAAGCATTTGTTGTATTGTTGAACTAAATAAAAAGCTGGCCTCCTTTTCTGTTATCACATTAATTACATCTTTTGAATCAAATAAAGGAGGTGGAGTATAAAAAAAAACATTGAAAGGCATACAAATTCTACATGCTTAAGAACCAGCGGCCCTGGTCATATCGGACATACCTCATTTCAGTTGATCAATCGACCACTAATGTAAATGTCATTGTGCATGTAATCTAATTAAACTACTGTAAAATAACCAACTCATTCATAACTAGGATGAAAGAAAGCAAGGCAAGTGCATAAAATAAAGAACTTTTTTCACAGATACGGACCATTGTGGGGAAAACAAGTTCAGAGAATTGCTGAATTCACACGTAGAGATATCTTCAAGGATGATAAGAAGTTTCACTATTACTTGCAATGAAATTATAGCATCATATTTTACTAATTGAACAACACAAAACTTTAGTTTCGACCTAGACGAATGTTTTACAAAATAAGTGTTGCATGTTTGTAATAAAAAGGAATCTTGTTTGGTAGTGTATCAACAGTTAGTCTGGTTCCCTGCTTCGTAGACTCCATGTTTCACCAAAAAATTATACACCACTCCAGGACCCAGACTATTTAACAAAACAAAAAACTGTGATGTAATACACAAAAACACTCGTGTACCGTGTTGACTGTTGAAACCAGTTGGAATCATGTTATCGATCTTTCAGATGTTGGACATTTTGAAAATAAATGTAATTTATATAGAATAATGAACAACTTCATCAGACAAAGTGCTTTATTGACAATTATTTTTGAAGTGATTATAAATAAAGGATTCAGTCATTAAACAACTGTCTTTCCCCCCCCAACCCCCCCAACCCCACAGTTCTCTGGATGTCTAGTGGATTTTTTGGAGGTCCCTCACAAACTCGCACCCTCGCTTATAGTGAGGTCTATGTTTTTGGACTCCGATGTGCGCGAGTTGTCAAGGGAGAGGTGTATGTCCATGTGATTTTTTACTTCAGGTTACATATTTTCTTGAAAAACCGGCTGACCTAATTCCTGATCAGCTCTGGCTGATACAGTGCTTGAACTTGTGTACAAGTTTCAGTGCAATGTAAAAGAGCCATCAAACCTCTTTCTGGTTCTAATACTACATCATTTAATTCTATATAAGATACATTTACCTGAGAATGAGGTATTCCTAGCATTATCATCAGTTTAAAAGACATTAAGTTGGGTTAAATTGAGCAGATTTTATTTATTTAAAATTCAGTTATTCATTGGCATTACAAAGTGCTTTGTAATTCGGATTTAATCGCTCTTTGGGAATTATTGTGAATTCATTTAAAAACATTTTGGGATTATATCTTTGAGATTTATCAATACTATTGGCAGAGTGTGAACTTTATTTGGAATACCACTGGAACTCATTTGGATTGCTTGATACTTTTGGACTTGTGATAGAACATTTAGAACTATTTAGGATTTCATTCACCATAGCGTAAGTTATTTTTTTTTTTTTTTCACTTTGTATTTTAGGGAAATGAATTATATCTTGAATTTTACAAAACTTGTTGGCTTTTGCACTTTTTTGTTACTTAGTTTAAGAAAATAGGGTCATAACACTATAATGTTATGATTTTTTTTTATTGATTAGGTAAACTATGAGTGAATTCCAAAGGGACCAGTTGGAAGGGTGTGGTTAGCCCAAAGCCTCTAGATTTCACATTCTGATTTCTTAGATTCCAACACTGGCATTTGACACATCAAACAGTTTTCATTGATAAAATCTCTTAGCAAAAAATCATTCTCAGTGCTCAGATTAAAGTTTACAGCATTCTTTAATATCCAAGTATCTCCAATGTGAACCTTGCAATATTTTGGAGACATTTTTTGCTCATCTGTGGCTGTAAGGTCAAGTGAGTTTATGGTTCACATTTGCTATTGACAACTTTTTGGGGACAAAAAAACACTTGACCAATTTGCATGTGATTTTACAAGGAGCAGTCTGGTGTCATGGACTTCTAAATTTGTTCAGTGGATGCTGCCCTTCATCCAATATGGCTGCCATTACTAAAAATAGTAACCCTTTTAAATTGACCTTTAAATAAATTCTTCTAAAAAACTGTTCAACAGAGGTTGACCAAATTTCACTGAATAGATCTTGGCATGTGGTCCATTTAAATTTCTGCAAATGATGCTTGTATGAAAAAAATGCTCAACAGAATTCACAATTTCTTTTTAACAAGACTGTTCAGCCATTTGAATTTTGGTTACATTGAACAAGCGCTCACTCTATGTAGAAAGTTCATGAAAGTAACACACGCTCAAGGATTCAAAATTTGTTCAGTTGATTAATGTCTTCAATTTTGTTTCACCTCATGTTTAAACATGCCAGGTCTTTGCTCTTTCAATGATGTCTGGCTTGAAAAAGAGAAAAACAAGGAATGGCTGAAAAAGGATAAAACATGTAAACGAAAGACATTTGGTACATTGTGTAAAAAGACGATTAACTTGGCTTCAGTGGGAGAAGGAGCCCTTATAAGTCATGCCAAAGGTAAGATGCAAATTAGTACACAATAATTGCACACTTTTCATTTAGTGGAACAAAGATGCAAAGTATAAGCTATTGGTAGTTTGGGGCAAAATAATGATAACTCATAACTCTTGCTGTATAAAATAAGATATTGTTTAATTTGATGTTTTGGGAGACATGGCAAATTGAAAAGAGGGCCCGTTTAAATTTAGTTATACCGTTGGTTTATTGAACATGTTTGAGGGAAAAAAATCCTTTTTAAAATTTTTGTTCTACATAATAATGTTCCTTGGTTTAATATAGAAATGAAGGTTGAACATTCATTTTAATAAAATTCATTAAACTGAGTGATATAATTGCTTTGATAATGCATCATCACTATTGACTTCTGATAAAATTCTTGGCTGATACTTGATAATCTAGCAATAATAATTACTTTTGATTTATTTCTAGGAAATAAGCACCAACAAAATAAAAGCTCTGCAGAACAAGTCGCACCAGTAAGTGGATACTTTTCACAGCAAGCAGCAGAAGGCATGACAAGTACAAAGCAGCCTACCATATCAGCTCTAGTAACTTCTACTTTAAAGACTAGTTTAAATACTTTTTGCACTAAATCTGAAGTACTACAGGCCGAAGTTCTCTGGACAATGAAATGTATTCACAGCCACTACAGCCTGAACTCGTGCAAGGACATCAACAGTATTTTCAAAGCAATGTTTCCTGACAGTATGATTGCTGAACAGTTTTCATGCAGTGAAAGCAAGGTAGCCAATCTTGGTGTGTTTGAAATAGCACCACATTTTGCTAATCAGTTGTTGACAAAAGTGAGAGAGGCCAACTTGTATGTCCTTCTGTTTGATGAGACTCTGAACAAGGAGAAGCAAATGGACTTGCATGTATGGATATGGGACTGCAACAAAATCAACACATTTTTATATCACTTCTCAATTTCTTGGTCATGCTCATGCTGAAGATCTGAGCCCATTTTGTCTGACCTAGGATATAAGGGTTGTCTACAGCTGTCAATGGATGGACCAGCAGTTAATTGGAAATTGTATGACTTGTTGCGGTCTCATATTTCACATTCAACACCCTTGAAAATGTTAGAAGTTGGTAGCTGTGGACTTCATGTTATGCATAATGCATTTCGCAGTGGCTGTGCAGCAGTACCATGGGATTTGGAAACTCTGATGAGCAGTGTGTACCACCTATACCATGATTCACCAGCAAGACAAGATTTCATGGACATTACAGGATCAACTGTATTTCCACTGAAGTATTGTAAACACAGGTATGAATTTTTGTTTGGTTTCATCATCATCATCAATCCCTTAACACAAGAGGTCATTGGGGCACCACAGTTGACTTTGCAACCAATTCTCTCCATCTTTCCCTGTTCTCTACTGCCCTTTGGGAATCTCCAAATCCCATGCCTGTCAACTCCATAATGTTGTCTTCCCACCTCTTTTTCTGTCTGCCTCTTCTTCTGCGCCCTTACACTGTGCCTTGCAGGATTGTTTTTGCCAGTCCAGATGATCTTGAGACATGACCATACTACTTCAGTTTGTGCTTTTTTTACAGTAGTCAAGAGGTCTTCATAGGATCTGATGGCTCATTGGATCCTGTTGTGGACTTCTTTGTTGGTTACATGGTCAATGTATGAGATGCCCAAGATCTTGCGGTAGCATCTCATTTCAAAGGTTTGAATCCTTTGTAGATCTGATGTGAGCGTCCATGTTTCACAAGCATACAGAAGGATTGATATGACAATTGAGCACATCAACCTTATTTTGGAACCAGAAGCAATGTTGGTATCTTTCCATATTGGTTTCAACATTGTTATTGTTGCTGTTGTCTGGGCAATCCTGCAAAGTAGTTCTGGTTTGGACCCCTCGTCGGTGATAATTGATCCCAAGTACTTAAAGCTTGTGACTCTTTCCAGCTTCTGTCTACTGACCTTTATTTCTGCACTGATGCCACTGGTGTTGTTTGTCATCAGTTTGGTTTTTTCAGCGCTAATTTGTTTGGTTTACTAGATGTCTATTTATACAGTCTATTTTACTTTTTTAACTCACTTCATTTGTGAAAGTTTTTTAATATAACTTACTTGGTATTGAAACAAAATTCAAGTTCTCATTGCTACCTTAATTATTTTTAGTTTTTGTTTTATTTCAGTTAGTATATTTTAATTCTTTTCTGTTTTAATCTAACTGAATATGATTTTTTT
The DNA here is from genome assembly GCA_016617855.1 of Megalonaias nervosa. Taxonomy (NCBI): domain Eukaryota; kingdom Metazoa; phylum Mollusca; class Bivalvia; order Unionida; family Unionidae; genus Megalonaias; species Megalonaias nervosa. The sequence continues at coordinate 11,473 of JAECUM010000807.1, read as the reverse complement.
TGTTTCAGGTGGCTTGAGAATGTTGAACCAGCAGAGAGGGTCATTTTTCTTTTGCCTCATCTCACTGACTTTTGTTCACCTGTGAAGAATAAAAAGATAACAGTACCAACATGCAAGTCCTTTAAGTATGTTCTTGATGCTGTTGGGGATCCTTTGATTAAAGCTAAGCTGCTGTTCTTTGTAACTATTGCTAGAATTGCACAACCCTATTTGGAGGCTTACCAAATGGATAAACCTATGCTTCAATTCCTTGCCACAGACCAGGGAGTTTTAGTGTAAGACCTCATGTCACGTTACATGAAACCTGAAATCATGTCCAAGGCAAAGTCTGTGACAGCATTAGTGAACATCAGGTTTGATAAGAAAGAGAATTTCCTTGATGCAGGAAACATTAATGTTGGCTTTTCAGCTTCACAAACATTGTTAAGGGCAGGAGCTTCAGACAGGGATAGATTTGCTTTCAAAACAGTATGCAGAGACTTTATGATTGCAGTGGTAAAGAAGCTGTTTGAGAAATCACCTCTGAAATATCCCATGGTGAAAAACAAAATCCTGGGCTGATACTAAACTTATGCAATCAGAGTTAGATAAGGAAAAGGGACAAGCAAAACTCAGTGGGGGTCCTCAGAATATGCGTGAGGCAGGAAGAGAAGTAGAGTCCCAATGTGATTTAATATTGACTCAGTATGGAAAATTAGTGGATGAAGTTATCCACTCAGACAATCTTCCCTTAAAAATCTTCAGTAGAACAGATGACAGCCTTGATGAAGTGTTTTATTCCATCCTTTCCAAAAGAAAGGAATATGTTGAACTTTGAAATGTTCTCCAGAAAATGTTGTTGTCACATGGCAGGCAACAATGGAGAGAGGATTTTCTGTCAACAAACAGGCATCTGTTGAGAACCTCAGAAGAGAAAGCCTCAGAGCTCAAAGGCTAATCATTGAAACAATGAGAAAAGTAGATGGATCTTTGGAAATCATCATTAGCAATGAAATGATGACATATGCCTCCTCTGCAAGACATAAGCACCATACCTATCTGGATAAGAAGAAAGCAGAGGAGGAGCATGAGGAGAAAATCAGAAAAGGAAAGAAACGGGAGTTAGCCATGGATGAAGTGGAAGAACATAAAGCCAGAAAGTTGCATCTTGAAGCTGACATTACCAACCTACATGCTTCCTCTGTCAGAAGGCAGAATAAGCAGAGTTAAAAGGACTCATTGTGCTTGTCACAGAGTCAAATGCTCTTATGAGAAGAGCAGAGGAAAAGATGACAGTGGTGGCTTCTCTTTCCAAAATGACTGAAGAGATAAAACAGCAACTGTAATAAGGCATTTAAAGCAGTGCTGATGTCTGTTAAGAGAACAATTTATTTTGTACTAAATCTGATGCATAAGTTACATATTTCTGAAATAACAATGAATGTTAACCTATCTTCTAGATCATTATAAAGCAATTTTAGGAAATTAATTATAGTTTGAATTTCATCATTAAACAATATTGTAGTATTTTGCATTTGTTGTTTTCTCATATAACATAGCTTGTGTACGAAATGTTAGCGAAAATAGGTCTTGGAAATCTATGTTTGTGGTATTTGAAAATTTGTGAAAAGTATTTGAATATATCATTCAGAATTCTGTATGAACCCTGAAACCCTTCCCGTTCACTGTTGTGGATCTAATAAAAGTAAATGTCACAGTGATGAGTTCAGAAATGGGAGCTACCACTAAATATATCTCCACCCAAATTTTCTTTATGCGTAAAAAGTGTAAGTGGAATGATGTATAGTTACCTAACCATTGTTTTGTTTTTTTACTTCTGAGTGTGTTTACTTGCTCTGATTTCTTCCACTTCATAGACCATTTTTTGCCACAAACATACTTAAAGGAGTAAATATAATATATTTCGTTTGAACTTCAAAATAAAATGATGTTGTAGTCAAAGATTAAGAAAAAAATAATTCTGATAGTCTGGTTTCAAAAATAATTTTTAAATATTTAAATTTCAGAAAATGTGGCAGCTTACAAGAAACTTCGCGGTGGAGTAGAATTTATACCAGAAATTCCCAAAACTGCAAGTGGCAAGATTCTGAGGAGGGTTCTTAAAGATCAACTGATCAGTTCTCAACTTTAGACACAGATTACTCAGCACTGATCAGTTCTCAACTTTAGACCCAGATTACTCAGCACTGATCACTTCTCAACTTTAGACACAGATTACTCGGCACTGATCACTTCTCAACTTTAGACACAGATTACTCGGCACTGATCACTTCTCAACTTTAGACACAGATTACTCGGCAGACTGTTTTATATAGATACTGTTTTACTTTCTTTCCAAGTTGGAGATGAAAACAGCTTAGAGCCTTATGAGGAGTATAGCATTTCTAGAAATTGCTTTTTGGTTTCCAGTGTTGGCTGTGAAAATCAAAAAGATCTAATGATGAGAAATAGAGCACTGTATTTGCAAAATTACTACAGTATATTTCACAAAGAAAAGAAATGAACATTACAAATTTAGTGATGTTGTAATAAGCTAAGGAAATAGACACGAAAAAAAACACTGTACAAATGTATAGTACTCATAATTCCTCTGTCCTTTCATTAAAGTTTATATGCAGAATGTAATATATTTATGAAAATAATATCCTTTATTATATACTCATTTTTTTTCTCCGTTAACTTCACACTGTCAGAATCATTCAGTATTTTGCGAAACTAAACACCTTAATACTGCATGACAATTGTGTGTGTAAAAATAGTATAATGTATTAGGAACTACTTTGTAAACAAAACATGTACACTCATTTAGTAGATGCTTAGGTTTAAGTTTATTAGATTTGTTTGTGGATGTACTAAAGAAGCTGTTTCATCTGTTTGAAAGTAGAGATGATAAAGTGAACAGTGTGGGTGAGTTGACAGTGTCACAAAAGAAACTTTCAAAGTAGCAAATGAATGCATGTGATATTTGCAATGTGCACAACAAACATGAGACGCAGTATTGAAAATACCATTCTGATAATTGAAACAGTTATTTAGGAGAAATGTTCGTAACTTTTTATAAATGGAATGGTTCAGACTATGACCAGTGCCTTCTGAAGTATATAAAAATAGCATAGAAAAGCATATTGAGGCCGGGGGCTATCACATATCTATCACAGATGTACCATTTTATAAGTCAAGGTACTAAATTCGAGGGGAAAAAAATGCAGCTGAAGGTTTTGGTAGAAAGGCAAGGGCCTCAGAGCCAATAAACCAAGATGATGAAGAATTCTTATTTCCGTTGGCTGAATGGTCACATACCAACTGCTTAGCTCATGTTAACTTTTTTGATACAGTGTTTTGGATTTAGGCTAGTGACAGATGCCATACAGGTCATAATATAGTTGGGGTCCCTACAAAAAGCATGCAAGTGACAAAGCATAAACATATCTTCTTTAGCTGGTAATAAGAATGTCAAAAAATATACTTACATTTGGCATCTTGAATTTCCTCCAAATGTACTTTCTTAGTTCTGGAAATCCAAATTACATGAGCTATGTCTTGGGTTCTTAAACTTGATAACACTCTGCCAAATTGTACTGTAATTTCTATGACATTTTTAACTGTAATAACATTCTCCTTACTGCACTCAAAATGAAATGAACATGGTATTTCATAGCATCTTTTGATAATTTCAAGTGAAAGTGTTCATATTATACCCACATTACGATTCCAAATATTCAATGGCAGAAGAGAAACACACATTCAGCTGAGCCCTCCCTGCTCAAATCACATGTGCTTCATGTGGAATTGACACAGTTAATATTTACCATAACCAGCAGAATTGAGTAGAATTGACAGAAATACAAAACAAAATCCATCCATTCCAAACTAACTGGAAAAGTTGTTGCAATGCACATTCATTCACAATATGGCTCTAAATTTCAATATCAAGTAGACCAAAATGAAAATTCTGTCTTAAACTAATGTCGAGCATGAGACAAAGTTCAAAGGTCGCTGGGCACTGCTATGTGTATTGATGAATCTACAGTTGTGTATTTATTTTGAAATAAGCATAAATTCAGTTGCTTTGTTTCTTATAGTGTATTTTTTTTTTATAATTAAGCCTTAGGTAGAATACGAAAATGAGTATATACAGTAATAAAAAGTTTACTGCATTTGTATGGGAAATTATGATCTTGTTTTCTCAGATTATTACTTTACTCCTAAAGGTTGTGCAATATTAATCTGAAAAACTCTTTCATATTTTCCCATACAAATGAAGTAACCTATATATATCATCGTTCTTATTACAAATATGCCTTATTATTTTCATGCAGTTTTTATACAATAGCCATAACATGGAGTATATTACATTATGATATTGTCCATTAGTTTTCCCAATACCAGTTTCATGAGTCGACCAACATCCAGCAAACTTGCGCTTGGAGTAGTAAAGGAAGAACCCTATAAATTTTGGCATCAAAAGATGAAAGGTCAAGGTCATTATGTATGATAGAAGACAAATGGTTTTAGAATAATAACTTGAGTTCTTTCCTATTTAAGGTTATGAAACTGTGGATGGCTAGCACTTCGGGTGTAGAAAACTGTTGATTTTTGTTTTAAAATAACAATGGTCAGGGTCACTGTGATAGAAAGAAACTGGTATCCAAGCAAGAACTTGAGTTCCTCACAACTTGTAGTTATCAAATTTTGTGGCTGGCTTGCACATGGTGCAAGGAAGAATCCTGCTGATTTCTGGCTGAAGTGATTGAAGGCATGCATCACTGTGACTGAGAAAAGATAAATGGTTTCCAAACCACAACATGAGGTTTGCATCATCTATGTTTATCAAACTTGATGGTTGACTTTCAATATAGGCAAGGAGAAACTACATCAGTTATTCTAGGTTGACTTAGAAGGGCTTTACATTAACAAGACCAAGGTTGACTTAGAAGGGCTTTACATTAACAAGGCCGAGGTTGACTTAAAATGGCTTTACATTAACAAGACCAAGGTTGACTTAGAACAGCTTTACATTAACAAGACCGATGTTGACTTAGAACAGCTTTACATTAACAAGACCAAGGTTGACTTATGGAATGGCTTTACATTAACAAGACTGAGGTTGACTTTGAATGGCTTTTCATTAACAAGACTGAGGTTGACTTAGAACTGCTTTACATTAACAAAACTGATGTTGACTTAGAATGGCTTTACATTAATAAGACCGATGTTGACTTAGAACAGCTTTACATTAACAAGACCGAGGTTGACTTAGAACAGCTTTACATTAACAAGACTGATGTTGACTTAGAATGGCTTTACATTAACAAGACCGAGGTTGACTTAGAATGGCTTTACATTAACAAGACTAATGTTGACTTAGAATGGCTTTACATTAATAAGACCGAGGTTGACTTAGAATGGTTTTACATTAACAAGACCGATGTTGACTTAAAACAGCTTTACATTAACAAGATGAGGTTGACTTAGAATGGCTTTACATTAACAAGTCCGAGGTTGACTTAGAATGGCTTTACATTAACAAGACCGAGGTAGACTTTGAATGGCTTTTCATTAACAAGGCCGAGGATTTTAGAATGGCTTTACTTTAACAAGACCAAGGTTGACTTAGAACGGCTTTACATTAACAAGACCGAGGTTGACTTAGAACTTTAAACCTTATTTCATTTCAGCTCTATTACTTCACCAGCATGTACAAATAAGAAGAACAAGTCAGAAACATGAATGTTATTTAGACATCTTCCTGCATTACAAACTAAATTTGTCTGATAATAATAAAATAAAATAAAATAATTTCCAGTATCCGCAACAAGTTGATATAAACTATTTGAAACATAATACATTTGGAGGTTTAATTCCTGTAGAAACAGCCATGTAAAGTTTTGCAAACACTACGGTTTTTCTGTTTTATTTGTTTGTCTTGTCTGTTTTGTATATGCCTTTGAAAAAGACTCGTTAAGAGTCAAAAGCACTCAGGCTAGTTAGATACTAGTTTTGCAATGTTTGTTGTCAGTTTATTGCAGATATATATATATATATATATATATATATATATATATATATATATATATATATATTAAAGTACAATCCTAACACTTTCCAGTTAAAGCCATGTCCTTAGGGATGCAAATTTAGGTATAAGAAGACTACTTAAAGGAAATATGTATGTTTGTTATTGGAAAATTGCTGTTGGAGTTGAAAGCTGTATGTACCATTACAAGGATTAGATTTACCATTTAACATGCTTATTCCCATCAGTTTTCCACTGGAACCAAACTATTCCATTGTAATGAATGTCATTGTAATGGAAGTTGGCTGAGTATAGAAGTGAAGGAAAGAGAAAATTAGACCATTGCTGGATATGAATGGCATTTGTTTAAAGGGGGTTACTGTGAAGGAAAGATATGTAGGGGGTTAGGAAAGTAGAGAGAAAAGTTTGTGACTACAGCGGGCAGGATTTGCGATACCTAGGGGCCAGATTCAACAGTTTTCACTCTACAGTCATGATCATATACAGGTAGAACATAAATTGCAACATTGTTTTCTTGTTAAAATGTATAGAATGCTAAATTATAGTTTTATCAAACAAGAGTTTATTGGGTACTATATCTACTCTCTTATAAATCAGGTCCAACTGCAAACAACATAGACCCTGATCTGCCATGGCATAAAATCAGATCAGTGTCGAGGATGTTTGTTCTACTGTTTACTCCTAATAAACGATGGAGACCCTGATCTGCTGTTGCATTATGCAATTACAGTTCTGGGCATATGCAGTTTGCAGTTGGACCTGACTTATAAATAAGTATATATGATAGGTATACAAATGTACATGTATTGCATGCTAATTTCCATCCATGATATTTTTATTCAGTAACTATGACAGTGTATACATTGTTCATTGTTGGCTAATATTTAAGTACCTTGTTATGTTTTAAAAATTGATGATCAGTGTATGTCTGCTTTAGTTGTACATTATTTTTTATTTTGCTAAAATATATCTTATGAAGTTTTTAATTTTTAACAAAGTTTTATAATACACAGACTAAACTGTACACTTTTTCTTGCTTTTAATCATATTACCAATTATGGCTATATGTCCATGATAGTTTATTCTATTTCCAAATATCCATTTTACTTTTATACTATTTCAACTTGTGTATGCAGTGTAAAATGTTTTATAAAAAGTCTATTAAAAATGGCATTTTTTATTTTGCAAGATTTTATTTTTTACAAATTTTAATATCCTTTGGACATCTGTTCTGCATTCTCTATAATTCAATAAGAAATGTAACTGAATATGTTGGGAGTATTCAAATGACTGTTTTGTTTGTTTAATTATAAGAATTATAATATATTAGAAGTTTAATTAGATTTACTTGAATTTAAGAGGTTATATTGGTATATCCTCAGTGTCATTCTGTAGCACGCATTTAGAGAAAAAGCTGTTTTCTTTGCTGATGTGGCTTGAAGTAGTTACACAAAATGAGCTAAACAGATCTATGAGTACAGAATCTTCATATAGCAGTGGACTACACAAATTAGAAATTGAGCTTCTTTATATTGCAGTTGCACAGATCAGAAATAGAGATTCTTTATATTGTAGTGGACTACACAAATCAGAAATTTGGTTTGATCAAAGATTTTGAACATCCCCCAAAATGTAAATACAGGTTTGTCTTTAAACTCTTTAATGTAAGAAAATACCATTTTGAAGAAAAAACGGGGAATGCTCCACCTATGAATTAGCATTACAGTTTCTTTATAGTATGTTACTTCTTAAGAAATATAACGGTGATTGAATCTCATTATGTCCTAAAAATGTCTTTAGAACTGGACGAGAGATGTTGAAACCATATCAATGATATTGTGTATGTTATGTAGTTAAAGCAAAAAAGGTGGCCAACTTCACTCTGTCAAGCCACTGGACCAACTTGATTAGATGGACTATCAGGCAAACATTTAGACCCAGCTGAGTAATTAATTTGATCAGTGGACCATTTAAATCATATTTGATTGCTCATTTCCAATAACTGCATCTGTCCAGAGGTTAATTTCTGCTTCCTCCCTATAGATTCTGGGGTGAGCAGGTTAGAGGCCATAGTCATAGTAAGTTTTATTAGAAAATAATGGTTTCTGCTCATTAAATTGCATGTGCTAAGTGCCTATATGGGGAATTATTAAACATTGGGTGCTCATTTAATGTGTTGTTATCAGTACTCTTCTTATATTATTTCCAAATTTCTTTTCATTTTGCACTTCAATATGGTATTAATGTCAAATACATTTATGCTGAATGGAAACTTTTCCTAGAAAACCATATGATGTTTCTTCTTCAAATATGTTACCCGATCATAATACTTTAGAAGAACTACTACTACCATGCAAATCCAGCCCTCACAGAGTAAAACTTTTTCTTGGCTAAAAAGCTAAAAGTTATCTGCTTTTCTACAGGTAATACCAGTTTTCAATTTGAATACCCATCAGTTGATTCGTAACGCCATGACCATGGGAGCAATCTATGGCGATCTTTCAATAGGAGGGAACACGACTTTTCTTCCCTCATCCCGAATCTTTCCAGACATTACGTGGGAGCCTCTTTATAAAGTGGCCCATTTCTTAAACATAGAGGCCTAACATAATATGGCCATGGCCATAACAGCAGCTGCGAATTTACAACAACATGATCGAAAAAGTTGCAGTGCTGTTTACCTCCACCTTTCTTAAAGACCATCATAGGCCAAGCTACGTTTTCAACCTTAACTATCTGATCTCGTTAATGATCAAGTTGATAGAATTCTAAAACAAGCCACCATGGATGCCTTCTTTCCACCACTCAATGAAAGATCGTGGGAACCTTCCTAGAGCACAGGCCACTGAGAAGCAGTCCTACCGAATTTACAACTGTCGACAACCACAGTTCTCCCAAACTAAAGTGGACAAGAGGCAAAGGGAGGGTGATCGTTTTCACCAGGGTCTGTCTCCACGATATCCTCCCTGTCTCAAATGACATCACTTTCACGCCTTCGTATCACAGATCTCGATAGGGGAAGGTTCCAGTCTTGCGCTGCTGTATGGGGAAGATTTGCCATGACGACACTTGGACCCGACAAGTGGATTCCAGGGGATTCGGTAACACGTGCAGTGCTCCTCCTTCTTTGGCCAGAGTTCCTTCAGTTACAAACGCGGAACTCTGCACTTGGTCGCCAATGAAGAATCAAAAGCTTGCTTATCCGAGTAAGTCTACTTTAAGTTAGACTTTTATTTGATATAATTTCGTCAATTCGTTTTCGCATTGATAGCCATGCCCTTTTACAACAAAGGATTGTTTGAATGGAACGTTGAGAGCTCAGGAGAGCAAACTGCATTTACTGTTTAATCAGTTAATGAGATGATAATGAATGAGTATGGTTACAACGTCAGTCTGTGTATCTGCAAGTGGCAACAACGGAAGGTTTATATCCTTAGTGCAGCTCAGTGTTATTCAAATGTAAAATACTGACTGCAAATTACCTCCAGATTACTGAGCAAAAAAATATTTTTAAAAAAAAAAAAAAAAAAATGTATTTTGATCTCTTACAGAGAGTTCACTGGCTTTTATTTTTTCCTTCGGTTTTTTTTTTTTCTTATATCTTGGCATATAAAGCATATGTGTAAAGACGGACAATAATATCACGTGACGTTGTTGTTCAGTCGTCATGACACTTTGAAACCAGTTGAGAGCTACACTCGGCAGTTTTGACTGTAGCCTCACGATCCAATCAAACGATTAATCGTTTCTTCACTAGCGACTTCAGTTGCTTTCACAGGTTTGTGAAATTCAGGTAATCAGAGAGAAAGCATATGTGTAACAACAGTTATTATTTATGTAGTAAATTTTTATTTCATGTCAAATGAGTTGTAAAGAATGATGTAAAAAGTTGAAGGTGGTAGTTTTTTTATGATTTCAAGTTTTCTATACCATTTATGTTTCATACACTTGGGTTTAAAGTCTATTTTATTTCTATATTCCAAATTTAGAAGTCTTTCTGAATTTTTTTTATAGTTAATCTCTGTATGTTCTTGCTAGTGTTTAGCTGTTATGTAATGTTATTACGGTAGAATATTGAAACAGATATACCATGCGATAGTGATTTGTTTGGTTCAGTTATCAGTAAGAATGGAGAGAAAAATATATAAAATCTAGTCAATGACTTTTCATTAGTCCATGATTAATGGTGTACAAATCACTTAATTTTATTTTGTACAAATATTTTCTTTTAAACGTATTCGAATTACATTCCATGGTTCAAGTCTTTTGGGTTAGTGACGTCTTTCAGATGGAAGAAAATTAAGCAACAGTAGAAAATAATGTTTCGGAATCAAGGTACTGACACGGGTCGGTGGTGATGGTAAGAGCCATCTTGCTGTGCAGAAATCGACAGTCTCTTGCAGTCACAACATCACCCCATCCAATTCTCCACAATTCCTTGTATAAAGCTGCATATGATTGTATTTAACTATTGATTAAGAACTGGGAAAAAAAAACATTACAAACGCCGATAAATGTGTGCAACTAGTTTTGCATTTGCTGTATGCTTCTTCAGGCACAAAATATTTTGAAAGAAACGGATGATGCCTTTACATTTTAAAAGCAATTACGTCATTGACATTACGTCATAAATGATATGCATTATCACAACAATCTCATATGTATAACGGGTTCAGAAAGATACACAAGTCTCCAATGAAAACTGAATCAGTGAAATTATAATGTAGAGAACACTCATGCATCCAATCACACACACACACACACACACACACACACACACACACACACACACACACATATATATATCGAGTAGCATGATGAGATAGTTGTGGAATAGACTTCAACTTTTCAATGAAATCATTAGTATCTTTACTGTATGAATGAAGTGATGTCATTAACGGTTGCAAAACACTATCTATAAATTTGGATACGTTCTCTGCATATCAATTACAACCTGGTCGTCCAGGATAATTTAAAGGTAAACTGTGATAAGGATTTTTATAAGTTTTAAGCAATATGTAGAACTGAGGTGTACGTATTTCGAGGGGAAAGTATCCAGTTTCTTCATATACGGAATTTTTCTTCTTAGAGATTTCATCAATGCATGTGAAAATTTTCGATTCAGTTTCTAATGATGGGTTTTCGTTAATTTTTTGCATTATTTTTCATCATTTAATTGACATTCAACTTATTTAAAGTAGTCGCCCTGATTCCTAATAATAACAGTGTTTGAATTATCAACCTTTTTAATCACAATACTCTCGTCATTAATTAGACTATGTAAAAACTCCATTTCTTTCTTGGAAATATTTCTATAATATCGCTTTTTAGGACTATCTTATAAACGCACACATTTGTCTGTGTGACCTGGCCGCCATAAAAGAGTTCGCGAGTTCGAAACTCGCAGCGGCATCCCGTATATATATATATATATAT
>JAECUM010000806.1:0-10770 GCA_016617855.1 Megalonaias nervosa | reverse complement strand
CTCTTCGTCATCAAGCTGAACAATTCTACTTTTGTACAATTCCATATAAAACTGTTTTTGGGCTTCTAAAATATCTATTTGATCAGATAAATTTGTCCCATCATCTAAAATAATTTCCTTTATTGTCTTATTGACATAATTTCTTTCTTCAAGATTTAAAAAGTACTTTGTGCTTTTTTCTCCAAATTCATACCATCTGGCTTTAGATTTTAAGATAACACCCTCTATGTATTTTTTCCTAGATTCCTCTAATGCTGCTTTTTTTTCCTCTAAATTTTCTAGAGTTTCCCCGTCTATGTTATTCGACAGTTCCCCATAAATTTCTATTATTTCCTGTTCAATTTTCTTTAATTTTTCCCATTTCTCTTTTGTTTTCTTAATAGAAAAACATATAGTTTCAGATCTTATTTTCATTTTCAATATTTCAAAGAACATTTGATCATTACAGGAAAGAGAAACATGAAGGGAGTCATCTTTATTTCCCCCCTACATAATATTCATTTACAGTGTCAGCTATACACTTTTTGACCAAATCAGTATACTCATTGTTCTTCAACAGTTGGGCATTCAATTTCCAATATCCTTTTCCCTTTGAACACGTTGAGAAAGCCACACTCAGAGCAATAGCTGAATGATCAGACTTATATCCTGGTAAGATACACGCATCAACTGCATTCATATGAATGTCTTCAGATACGAGAAAGTAATCTAATCTATTTTGTTTCAAGGGAGATTTTTGCCTCCAGGTATACATCTTTAAGTCTTGATTCGAATTTCGCCAGGGATCAATTAGTTCCAATTTGTTTTTCAGGTCTTGGATCACTGCTCTAGACTGTTGGTGTTTGTCATACAAAATATTATAAGTATCCAAGTCTAAGTCCTGAACAGTATTCCAGTCTCTGCACATTATAATTGATGAGTTCTCAAGAAATAAAATCTCCTCCTTTAACTTTCTAAAGAAGCTAGGATTATCATCATCATAACCATACAAATTCACAAGGGTTATTCTGTTGCCATTAATTGTAATATCTAAAATAATAAACCTTCCTTGACTGTCACATCTTTCTCTATGAATTACAAATTCAAAAGTATTTCTAAAAAGTATTGCAACCCCAGCACTATTACTAGAGCAGTGGCTAAATATACATTTGTATCCCCACTCAGCTGCCCAATATATTTCATCGTTCTTTGTACTATGAATTTCTTGCAAACATACTATAGATACATTCTTTTGTTTTACCCAGTGGAAAATGTCCCTTCGTTTAAAGATTGAACCTTGCAGGCCTCTAACATTCATAGATATAATTTTTATGTTATTATCCATGAGAATGGCAGGAATTTTATGTATACATGTTCTTGTACAGGAATGTATGAAGTAATTATCACCTTGAATTTATCATATGCATGGCTTTCACACCCACACTCACACAGAATATAAACATCTATAATAAAAACATCCATGGTGTTGCAATACATGCTGTAGATTTGGCTGCAGTTAACACATACAGTGAACGATAGACAACAAGTAAAACAGCTCCATTTGTGATAACTCTTAATTGCCTTTGACAGATTTCCAGGAGCTAAAACAGTTTGGTAAACCAATAGGCACAGATTAATAAGAGTATAAATTACAAAATGAATGGGGGCCCCGAGTGGCCGAGTGGTCTAAAGCGCTGATCGTTACGGATCACTGCCATCTCACCTCTGTCTGCGTGAGTTCGAGTCCAGGCTCGGCTAACGTGGGTACGTGAGAAAGCCTGCCAGTAGCTTCTCGTGGGTCGGTGGTTCTTCCCGGGGTTTTCCAGGGTTCTTCCTCCACCATTAATACTGGCCGCCATGTATAGCCTATCAAGTGCTGAAAAATGGCGTTAAACCCTATAACAACAACAACAACAACAACAAAATGAATGAGAGAAGGGGTGAAGGGAGGGGAAGAAAGTATGAAAGAGAGCATACATGAATGTAGTGAGTGACTGAATGACTGAGCAAGAATGGGAGAACTGAAGTATTGAATGTGGGTGAGTAGTGTTGAATACGATGAATAAACAACTGAGTAAGTAAATGTGTATATGGGTGAAAGATGATTTATGAATTAGTGGATGAATTGATTAAGGAGAGATTTGATATAACTGATGAGCGAGTAACAAATCTATTAACTAATGACAAAACTGGTGAAGGAAAGAAGTAACTTATAAAAATTAAAACAAATTAGAGTAGAAAGGGGAGTATCCAAAAGAAGGTTCACATACCTATTTAGCCAATTTCATGAATTCATAGAGTTGCATATGGCACTTATACTCTAATTTTCTCATCAATATCAGCATAAATGTCACCTTGTTCTTGCTTCCTTGCCAATTTTAAAGCCTTCAATAGTGTACATGCCATCTCATGTCACCGCAGTTGTTAATTTAATGTGGGATTTCTGCAAACATTTCATAAACAGATGGGTGGATTTTCTTCCTGATATTCTGAATTCCATGCTAGTTTACTTATTTAAATCATGAGAATGTAGTTTTGAGAATAAAGTTGGCTGTACCATACATACGTTTAACCCTAGTCTTTCAGTTTCACAGATTTATTTAGCACTCATATTACAATATAAATATGACTTTGTCTGGCTTTCTGTCATTAATACATACACTGAAAAATTGCATTTTTCCTTTGATAATCAGTCAAATTAACAGTTTATAAAAGAATAACAAAAATGTCAATTATGATTTTGTCAGACTTTATTATTATTTTATCATTATTCAAATTTAAACTTTGAAGTCCAATTTTCTGTCATTTAATTATGCATAATTATGTTAAAAACTAGTCTTTCTTTTGGGTTAATTCATTTATCAATATAATTTACAATATATTTACACTTTTCTAGTTTGACTTTGCACGACTTTGTCAGGCTTAGCAGTATTTAGTAGGCCCATCTCCTCCTAAACGAAAAAGTGGAAATTTACCAAACTTAGCACATAAGGCTCCCTCACGCTATATATATATATATATATATATATATATATATATATATATATATATATATATATATATATAGTCCCCATTAGGAAGGGTAGTCCAAGTTTCCGCTTACCCTTCCCACCCCATTTTTTTAAATATATTTTGCCAACATACCCCAGCAAAAATGTCTAAATATCATCATTGGGGAGGGAAAGGTCAGAGGAAACGCAGGACTAGAGAATCAGTAAGGGTCAAGTTTCACATATAAAAATATTGAAACCAAATTTTCTTCTAAATGGACATATTACAGAGATTAAATTTGTTTATTTTAAATCAGTGATAAATTATCTTCTTGCAATAAATAGGATCTAAAATAACCAACCAAACTTTGTAAGCCAGGTGAGGGAAATAAGAAAGGAGCCAAGTGTTTGAAAAAGCTTGTTTACTTGCCGTCTCAAGACCATACTTGCCTTGAAATTTATGACTGTTTTGATTGCTTCGCTACTTTTCTCAACATAACTCTCGTTAAACGTTGTTCTATAACTTAAGTATGTGTCGGGAAATTGTAAAGTTATTGCAAGAAAGAAGCTAAGGTAAGTAACGAGAATTAGCGCTTTTTGACAGTTCTTCTCCATTCTGTGTTAACTACTAGACCTATAGATGCAACCAACTATACTCGCGCTCTGGTTCAATATGAATCGTACCGCACCTCCGGTCTTCGAAGGAATTTACCTGGCACAGTTGCTATTTAATCCCTTTAATCCTTACAAATTTCAAACCAAACCTTGTTCTGTTTACGCAAATTTTTTGAATCTGGCAAAATAAAGTTGTCAAAGGCGAGTGCAATGTTATAGAAACGCAAGTAGAATATATTCTTTATCATTTTTAATTACATGATTCACAAGCCAAAAATAATATCATCTGAATAAAAATGGATTATATTATTGTTGTAAAATTCATAATAAAGTATTATTCAAAACGTCAATGTTTCGACTATATTTACAAGAGCGAGTAAAAGACATTCTTATTATTATTATTATTATTATTATTATTACTAATGTTGTTGTTGTATAGAAAACGGAAGAAAAAAAAACATACATATCCATGCAGAATAAGTAATAATCAATATATTCAGATGACAATATAAATAATATTATAAAATAGTGGTTGATATTTTTATCGTAATTTTAAATAAAGAAATGCAATCATATTGGAAGTAAATCGTTTTAATAATAACGATTTATATATTTATCACACATTTACATTTACACATATATTAAGGACTTATTTGTATTTTGGAACATCAATATTATTATTATTATTATTATTATTATTATTATTAAATGACTATATTACAAATTCTTTTTAATGTTAATCAAATTGTTGTTATGCTGTATGCCACCGAAATACGGAATTAAACATTTCTATGGTAAAGACGACTCTGCTCATTCTGCGTTATTTTTTAATGTTTTTCATATAATATAAAAATGGTGCAAATCTATTAGCTATCTATGATGTATATAATTATATTACTTATTTACGATTTAGAGAATGACATACATGTGTTTTTGAGAATTGTTTTTACTGTAGTTTTGTATCCCTTGATTATAGTTATAGCCATTAAATCTTGAATCTGTATACAGCATCGATCCACGTCACACTCGTGCGCCTTACAATAAAACTATCAGCCATTATTTACAATATTGTTTCTTTTTGTATTTGTATATATAATTTTGTTAAATGGAAAATATTGTCATCTTATTATTTTATTTATTACTTTAAATGAGGTAAAAGCACAAACATTTTAAATGCTACTTAATAATGAATTTTAGAAACATATTGTAAGGTCTTTTTATTCACACTGCATTATTTTGGATTGTGTGGCTTATAATTTAAACAACATTATAAAGTCTATATTCAGTTTCCATTACATTTTTGATTCAGAAATCTTTTCACTGTAGTTTCATTTCTTTATTTTAATTTTATCTATTATAGTGGCTGGTATATTGTACGTTGTATTCAGTACAAATCTACCGACTTTTATTTTGTAGCTGAGATAGCATCAGCGTAAAACCATACACCATTACTACCTTACTTATAAAACCTATTTTAAAAAAAATGTTGTATACTTACTGTTCACTTGTATCCTACTGCATCAGTAGCAAGACCAACAAGTAGTTCTCTGCCTTTTTTTTTTTCTTTTTTTTTTTTCTCTGCCATTGATGACGGAGACCAACCATGCTTGGCACTATTTGTGCTGGAGCTTTCAGCCTTTGGCTCGCTTCCATGCTTGCGTCAGCGATTTAAAAAAGAAAAAGGTCAATCACTGATGGATACACAGGTGTTTTGTATTGGTATGGATTAATACTAAAAAAAGTGAATGTTCTGAAGGATTTAATGCCACGGTCAAAAGAAGAGGGAATTTACTTACCATCTGCGTATAAAGGTCAGTCAAAATAAATTGATTAATTACAAACAAGCGGACGATAGTCCGATACCATTTGTGCGGGAAATCCAGCACAAAAAGAACCAAGCATCGTTCGTCTAGCCATTATCAATGTCATTAAAAGAAGGCGGAGAACTACTTGCTAACCTACATCAGTAACAATCGTGTGAGGCATTGACTTTATTTCCGATCAACGGGTCCGCCAAAGTGCTGGGTGTTTCGAAGTGACATTTGACGGGATGCGCACGATTATTGTGGCAATTTCCCGTGCACTGGATTTATGTGCTGTATTTCCCGTTCACTGGATTTATGTATAGAATGTGTAGGTCTCTTATTGTCGTATGTAACAGTTTCTGTTGTAGTCTTATCTTAAAACCTTTATACACAGTGTTCTGGGTTTGCGTAAAAACCAGAAAAAATTCAAATCACATTTAATTATTTGTTTGCCAACGGAATTTGCTGAAAAATGGCGATAAAACCACAGAAACCAAAGTAAAACCTTTCATCTTTGTCTTTAGGTCTACGATGAACAATATTATAGTGATTTAAAATTCACTGAAATTGTATGCATGTTCTAATTTTGTTATATGACGAATATTTATATGTAATCGAATATTTCATATGCAATATGTTTCCATGCAGTACCAAAAAAACCCCACACACAAATGTGATCTGTACGATGTTAAAATAACAAGAAATTATTGTAATAATAATAATAATAATAATAATAACAATAATAATATTTTCAGATATTTTTAGGATAATATATTTCGTTGTGAATCAATCAACCAATCGTCAATCCTCGATAACAGCAACTTATATGCACAAATATAACTCTACTTATTAATGTGTACGAACACCCATGTAATCATACACACACACACACATGCACGCGCGCACATACATACATACATACACCGTTCCGGTGGCTTAGTGGTTAGAGCATCCGCCTCGGATGCGGGAGGTATCGGGTTCAAACCCCGACAGAGTCAAACCAAAGACTTACGGTTCTAGCAGCTGCATCGCTAGGCGCTCAGCATTAAGAGGTTAGTGTTAGGACTGGTCGGCCTGGTGTCAGAGTCATTTTAAATTTAGGCAGACGAGAGTAGACTACGAAGTAGATCGCAGATCGTGTGAATGAATATTATAAGCTGGAATTATGAGATCTATGGTCATAAACTAAGTAACAGAACGCTTGACCGGCAACCTCAAGAGAATAAAAACAGACGTAATATATATGACCCAACGATACGCACACGTGCCCTAAGTGATCCAGGACAAATGCAACATATTGATGGTATTTCGTTGGGTTGACTTGCACTGCCTTGCAAACATTCATTGGACCTGTCGTGCTGTTGACCATCGGTGGAAGGAATTTCGAACTATATTCAAGGGGGTCATCCGGTGCCAATATAATTTTCTCGTCATTGACATTGGAGCCACCGGAATAGACTCTGGTTCCTAGAAAAAGTATCGCTAGAGTTTGGAAAAAGCAATTTATTGACCAAGATTAACATATTCACTGACTAAATTCTCCAGCGATGCCATAGCAGAGAGTTATGACTGACGCCGCAAAACTGACCGCGAACACATGGAACTGTTCCGTGACAAATTTGATTCCCGATAACGAAAGATATGCATGCTTCATAAAAATGTGTAAGGGGAGACCTCGCAAAAGTTTAGGTCGCTGATCAAGCTCGCGCGAGACAGGATATCAAGAACGCCATGAAAGAAACCGCCGAGACGATAAGGCTTATGCCAGCGTGATTAGAACAAACTCAAGAAGGTCTTGATGCACCAAAGACGCCAGAGAGGATATACATGATGATCTCGGTATGCTCGTAAGAGGTACATAAGAGACGATTGCGCGTAAGACACGTCCGGGTTATGTACCTTACGGATAACAAGAAGTTTCCAATATAAATTTAAGAGCGTACCAAGTAAGCACGTCATGTAATCTTAGTAGAACCTCTAGGGATTGCCGCTAACGTACCCGCCCTCTGGGAGGAATATGTTGGAAAATAAAATGCCCGGGAATTCGTGTCCGGGTAATATTAAAAGTAAATGGCACGAAAGAGGACGTCTTCTGTATTTGCTGGACTGGACTATAACCAAAGAAATAATCAGGTGTGACCAGAGTTTAATAAAATCGTTACCCACTATAGAAGCATGAGTACAAAAACAATCAAGCCACGCACTGATAATTTTCTCCGTAAATTCGAACCTTACGTTAGAAAACATTTCGCACACGTGGAAACAGGCATCATTGGCTAGCACACGTGTTGACGCATCGACGTATGAACGGAAATTTAATCCGACAAATGAAAGAACCCATCGATATTGCTGATGATGCGACGAAATAGAACGTGGATGAAAAGGCCGCCCAGGTTCTCTTGGTCCTACCGTCAAAACATGCTTAGTAAATGGGTCGTATTCGGTAGAATATTAACCAGTGAAGGAGAGGGAAAAATTACAGCATAGCAAATGGTCGATTTTTTTTTTCTTCACCGCTGCTGGGGATGGTGCTTATGAGCCCAAAACTTATTCTGAACATACCGCGACACGTACCACGGTATACCGCAATAATATTTGGGACCAACAATTGAATGCTCTGGTCCAAGAGACTAAGACTTTTGTTTGTTTCTTTTAATTTGGGTCTCTCAATAGCTGGAGCCAAATATCTTGCTCGGATTTATAGTAAATTAACACCATATTATATCCGTTATATACTTAAAAAAATAATTATCTTGAAATAAAAGAAAACAAAATATCTCGGTTCAAATAAAAATTGCACCCCTCTCCCCGCAACAAATTAAAAGGTTAGTACCTTACAGTAGACGTATTTGCTATGTGTATGTTAACTAATAGTAGTATAGTGGGTTACCGTAGCGACAATGGGAATTAGCATTACAGACCCCCCCTGGGCCAGTATAGCCCCAAGAAGTAGGTCAACACCCTGGGCCTGTATAGCGACAATGGAAAATGGAGTAGAGGGACTAGAACACCCTGGGCCTGTATAGCGACAATGGAAAATGGAGTAGAGGGCCTAGAACACCCTGGGCCTGTATAGCGACAATGGAAATTTTGTAGAGCGGTGACTAGGAGACTGTGGGTTTGTAGAGCGATAAGCGACAGGTGGCATGACGTCACACTGGTAACAATGTAGCAAAAAGAGAAGTACTGTGACGTCAAGCTACCTGAGAGAGGGCTATAGACAAACACGAATCAAGAGCGTTCGTGTTTTTTTTAGTAGAGGAAGGGTTTTATATATATTCGTTTAGGGTGGAGACCAAATGAAAATTAAGATCTTTTCGAGGCATTGGAAGTGGCCCTGAAAAGGGCCTTTGGGTTCTTCTTCTTTTATCTTCTCCAGTTCTTCCACCATGTCCTGACTTTTTGAATAATTCCTTTCTTCTTTTCTTCTTCGGGCATCCAGTCAGGATGTCCGAGAGCTCTGAATTTTTGCTGGATTTTCATCCAGTTCTGATTTAGTTTCTCAAACTCTTCTTTCTTCTTTTTGTTTTCCTTTTCCTTCCTCTCTTTTGCCCACGTCTCCTTGATCTTCTTTACTTCTTCTTCCAGTACTTTTCTCATTAGGTCTTCCGCTTTCTTGACATTTTCTAAGCCTTTTTCGACAAAAGACCATTCTGTTAAAATGAATGTGTCTTCCAAAAAACACCTTATTTTGGTGACAACATCAAGGGTCTGCTTCAATGTGCCTACTCTGACATATTTTGGATAGTTGAAGCCTCTCAACTTATCCGCTTCCTCCACTATTATGCCTTGTAGTTCATAACTTGCTACTTTCATACTTGTCATAAAGTCTAGGCTGACTTCAAACCTCCACCCCATTTGAAGTCTTTCCACCACATGGACTCCATCTATCATCCACCACCAACTGTCTGTCAACTTGTTAAAAAGATCCATCTTGTATTCTGTGTTGAATGGCGCGAATGACGAACGCTATACTTTTATATACTTCAAGCACGGACGTGAAGGAAAACATCCCTTACACTCACTTCACATACAATTTACTATCCTTACCAAAGAACGAGCAAGCATAAAACACACAAATATACTATCCACACCAACGAACGAGCAAGCATAAAACACACAATATACTATCCTCACCAACGAACGAGCAAGCGTAAAACACACAAATATACTATCCACACCAACGAACGAGCAAGCATAAAACACACAATATACTATCCACACCAACGAACGAGCAAGCATAAAACACACACAATATACTATCCTCACCAACGAACGAGCAAGCATAAAACACACAAACATACCATCCACACAATCGGGATGAGAAAAAACATATTATATACTATCCTCACCAACGAACGAGCAAGCATAAAACACACAATATACTATCCTCACCAACGAACGAGCAAGCATAAAACACACAATATACTATCCTCACCAACAAACGAGCAAGCATAAAACACACACAATATACTATCCTCACCAACGAACGAGCAAGCATAAAACACACACACAATATACTATCCTCAACAACGAACGAGCAAGCATAAAACACACACACAATATACTATCCTCACCAACGAACGAGCAAGCATAAAACACACAAACATACCATCCACACAATCGGGATGAGAAAAAAACATATTATATACCATCCACACCAACGAACGAGCAAGCATAAAACACACACTATACTATCCTCACCAACGAACGAGCAAGCATAAAACACACAATATACTATCCACACCAACGAACGAGCTAGCATAAAACACACATTATACTATCACACCAACGAAGGAAGAGAAGAAAAACACACACCCATATACTATTCACACCAACGAACGCGCATGCAAACACACACACACACACACACACACACACACACACACACACACACACACATCAGTAAAGAGTGAGTGTTTATAGTCACACTACACCACATTCACACGAATTGGCAAATTGAATAAGTTCTCTTTTCTAGAGATCTGGTTAGCCCTGAGAAGGGCTGTTTTTTTAAACTTCAGATGCACCTGGCTAATGGTGACATCTCCCAGGGCGGGCACCACACACGCATCGCCGGCTCCAATCCTGCTCCCAATTGATGCGTGTGGTTGGGAGCGCAGAGGGGGGTTGATTTGCTTCACTATCCCACTCCTCAGTTTGAGGGATAGTGAATACTTGTTCCCTTCTTCTATTTAGCACCCTGGGATGCTGACGTCGAGGCTCCCACTCTTGCCTCTGTCTTTCCAATTCCTCCTCCCAGTTTTCTGTTTGGAGGACAGTGACTCTTGGTACAGTTTGCCGTACTGCTACTGGTTGTGGAGGCGTTGTTGTCCTCACCTCAGGTTTGACCTCACATTGAGGCCTAAGGAATAGGTGAG